>PVIW01008399.1:0-61676 GCA_004026585.1 Noctilio leporinus
AAGCAAAACAGAACCAAGTGTATGAATACAAGGAATAGGCCTGCAGTGGTCAGGAGGAAAGGGGTAGGGGGGAGGGGGGAGGCAGAGGCAAAGAAGGGGAGCAGCTTAGACAAGAACCTAGTATAAAGGAACCATGGACATGGACAACAGGTGGGATTGACTTTGGGGGGAAAGGGTGGGTGGGGAGGGGGACAGAGGGAAGAAAAAAAGGGATGGATGTAATACAACAACAATAAAATTAAAAGAAAAAAAAAAAAAAGCTTCTGTACAGCACAAACCACCAACAAAACAGGCAAACAACTGAATAGGAGGTGATATTTGCAAACAACAGCTTCAACAAGGGGTTAATATCCAAAATATATAAAGAACTCATATAACTCAACACCAGCAAATAAACCAATTTTAAAAATGGGTAGGGGACCTCTCCTAAAAACACATGCAAACAGCCATAATGTATATTAAAAGATGTTCAACTGCCCTGGCAGGTGGCACAATGGATAGGGCACTGGCCTGCGAACCCAAAGGTGGCGGGTTCGATTCCCCAGCCAGGGCACATGATCAGGTTGCAAACCAGGTCTCCGGTCAGGTCTGTGGCTGGAGGCAGGTGAAACACAACCATACGTTGATGTCTCTCTCCCTCTCTGCCTCTCTCCCTTCTCCTCTCTCTAAAAATAATGAAATAAAATCTTTAAAAAAAAAAATGTTCAACTTCACTAGCTATCAGGGAAATGCAAATCAAAACTACAATGAGATACCACTTCACACCTGTTAGGATGGCCATCATCAACATGACAAGTGATAACAAGTGTTGGGAAGGTTGTGGAGCGAAAGGAACTCTCACTGAGGGAGAGGGAATGGGTGGGTGGGTGGGGCAGGAGAGAGCAACACGGGAAATATGGAACAACTGTAACACAACAAATAAAATCTTTTAAAAATAATTTTTAAAAGAAAAAGGAACTCTCAATCACTACTGGTGGGAATGTAAACTGGTACAATCAGTATGGGAAACAGTATGGCAATTTCTTCAAAAATTAAGAATAAAGTTTAACAATCCCTCTTCTAGGATGTATCCAAAAAACTTGAAAACATTTATTCTCACTGTTACATGCATCCCTGGGTTCATTGTAGCATTATTCACTGTGGCCAAGACATGGAAACAACCAAAGTGTCCTTCAATAAGATGACTGGACAAAGATGTATTGTGTATATATAATGGAATACTATTTAGCCATAAGAAAAGATGAAATAATGCCATTTGTGACAACACATTTGGACTTTGAGAATATTGTGCTAAGTGAAATAAGTCAGAAAAAGCTAAGAACCACATGATTTCACTAAGATGTGGGATATTAAACTGAAACTTGTAGACAAACACAGCATGGTGGTTACCACAGGGAAGACTTGTGGGGGGTTAGGAAAGGGTAAAGGGGGCCAAGCAAATGGTGACAAAGTAATTTGACTTTGGGTCATGGGCACACAATGTAACAATATATAGATCATGTACAATAGCATAACCAATATCACCCAATAAATTTAATGAAAAAAAAAAAAAAAAAGGTTTCTGTAAGTCTAAAATGCTGAAGGGATTCCATGCAGATTCCTGGGGTTCTTTCTATGAGTATCTCCTATTTCCCCTTACTCTACAAAAATAACAAGAGACAAAGTAGATTGTACAAACTTATAGAGGGGAAAAAACAAGTTTCAAATGATGCAAAATTCTGGTGGAAAATTACTTCTAATTTAGAATTCTATCCAGGCCAGTCAATTGTGAGGCTAGAATAATTATTTTCAAACTAAAAGATCTCCAAAAATTAATATATATATATATATATATATATATATATATATATGCACACATTCCATCCATTTTTTTCTCAAGAAACTAATGAAGGGTACATACCACCTAAATGAAGATTACACCAAGAAAAAATAGGACACGTGATCAGGGAAATAGGAAACCCAAAATAAGAGAATGGTAAAAGGAATTGCTGATTGATGAATTAGAACAGTAAGAGGAAATTAATGTTTAAACAAATATGTTTGAACTTTATTGAGACTTATCCTCCAGAGCTATAGTTTGAGGTTAAATTATTATTAAGAAATAGGCAAATTAAGCCCTGGCTGGTAGCACAGTGGTTAAGGTGCCGACCTGCGAACCCAAAGGTCGCAGGTTCGATTCCCCAGCCAGGGCATATAACCAGGTTGCAAGCTAGGTCTCCAGTCAGGTCTGTGGCTGGAGGCAGGTGAAACGCAACCATACATCCATGTCTTTCTCCCTCTCTGCCTCTCTCCCTTCCCCTCTTTCTAAAAATAATGAAATAAAATCTTAAAAAAAAAAAAAGAAATAGGCAAATTAAAAATAAATATTAAATCTATAACATTTTAAAGAGATAAAACTTAAAATAGTATTTTGTTTTCTTTTTCTTATACATATTTTATTAATTATGCTGTCACTGTTGTTCCAATTATTTCCCCTTTGCATCCCTCTGCCTTGTTCCCTCCAGCAGTCCCACCCTCCTGAATTCATGTCTATGGATTGTGCCTGTATATTCTTTGGCTTCTCCCTTTCCTATACTATTCTTAACATCCCCCTGTCTATTTTGTACCTACCAGTTATGCTTCTTAATGCCCAAATCATTTCCCCATTTCTCCCCCTTCTTTCTCCCAGCCGATAACCCTCCAAATGACCCCTATACCTATGATTCTGTTCCTATTCTGGTGGTTTAGTTTGCTTTTGTTTTTAGTTTTTAGATTCTATTGATAGTTATAAGTGTGTTGTCATTTTAAGGTTCGTATCTTTGATCTTCTTTTTCTTAAATAAGCACCTTTAATATTTGACATAATAATGTCTCCGCCATTCTAAATGACAGCTTTGCTGGATAGAGCAATCTTGGTTGTAGGTCCTTGCTTTTCATCACTTTGAATACTTCTAGCCGGGCCCTTCTTGCCTGCAAAGTTTCTTCTTATCTTTAACTTTTGGCATTTTAATTATGATGTGTCTTAGTGTGGTCCTCCTTGGGTCTAGCTTGTTTGGGACTCTGTGCTTCCTGAACTTGTATGTCTATTTCCTTTGCCAAATTAGGGAAGTTTTCCTTCATTATTTTTTCACACAAGTTTTCCATTTCTTGCTCTTCCTCTTCTCCTTTTGGCAGAAGATTCCAATGTTGGCACATAAGTTTGTCCCAGAGGTTCCTAAACCTTTCCTCACTTTCTTCTATTCTTGTTTCCTCACTCTGTACTGATTGACATTTATTTCTTTTTTATGTTCCAAATGGTTGATTTGAATCCTGGCTTCCTTCTCTTCACTATTGGTTTTATGTGTATTTTCCTTCATTTCACTGAGCATAGTCTTCATTTCTTCCTTTATGCATTTGCCATGCTTAATCTTGTCTGTCAAGCCTGTGAGCATTATTATCACCAGCATTTTGAACTCTGTATCTGCTAGGTTGGCTCTCTCCCTGTTGCTTAGTTCTCCCTTTGGAAACTTGATCTGTTCCTTCTTCTAGGCCAGAGATCTGTTCTCTGTCTCCTCAACTTGGCAGGCTCCTTTATTTGCCTCTGTGTCTTAGGTAGAGCTCTCCCACCTGTTATGTTGTAAGGGGCAGAGCCTTAGGAATTCGGTAATGTGGGGTGACCCATTTCACCATGCTGTGGTCCTGTGGTGCTGGTGGGGTGCCTAAAAAGGAAGAATGTTGCATTTTCAGCACTCACTCCTTTTCCAGGCACTTCTGCTTCCCATATGGGGCTGGCGTCCCTCTTAGCTGTTGTCCTAGTTGTGGTTCCCAGAGTAGGTTGGTTTGCAGATGTCGTAGGATCATGGGGGCCTCTAAACAAATGGACTCTGCTGAGAGCTTGGTGGTTTTTCTGCCACCCCAACCCCCACTGGTTTTCACAGTCAGAAGCAATGAGGCTTTGTTTTCCCCATCACTTGGGTGCTCCCCAAGTGTCCCTCTCAACTTTTATAATGTATGACTGCTCTACCCACCAGCTGGCCACAGCCTTGCTGCTACTGCTGCTGCTGCTGCCACCACACAGTGTCCTCTCCGCCCCTTCTCTGCACCTCCCACCTGTCTGGATGAGGATTGCTTCTTTATATCTTTGTTTCCATGCAGTTCAATTTTCTGGTAGTTCTGGTTGTTTTTAGTTTTGAGGTAGTTGTATTTCTTATTGTTGTGGAGGGTGGTGAAGTGAGTCTGCCTACACTTCCAACTTGATCAGAAGTCAAGGCTAAAAGAGTACTTTGATTTGGGTGTTTGGCTTTTCTTACATTATACTCCTCCTTGGTTTAAGAGGAAACATATTTTAACTGCCTTGCCTTACCCACAATTCTAAGAGGAAACACAGCAAACTGGAAACAAAACCGGTATCTGTAAATTAATAACATGGTATAAGTATTTAATAATTTTATTTCATAAAATCTTGTAGTACTAAAGACAATCAACATATAGAATTACCTGATAGAAAAGTCCTACAAGACCCTGGCTGGTGGCTTGGTGGATAGGCACCAGCCTATGAACCCAAAGGTTACTGGTTCAATTCCTAGCCAGGGCACATAACCAGGTTGCAAGCCAGGTCTCCGGCCAGGCCAGTAGCTGGAGGCAGGTGAAAGGCAACCATGCACTGATATTTCTCTCCCTCTCTGCCTCCCTCCTTTCCCCTCTCTCTAAAAATAATAAATAAAAAGGTCTTTAAAAAAAAAAGAAAGAAAATTCCTACAGACACATGATAGAATAGAGTGAGCTTTGAAAAATCCTTTCTACCCTATAATTTTGTGACTAAAAAAAAGATTAGTTAAGAAGTAAATATTCACATAGTTATATGATATATACATTATAAAATAATAATTTTGTAGATCTTTGAAGTTTCTATTTCTTTTATAGAAGCCACATTTTTTTTTGCCTTAGAAATTCCATGCTTACTGTAATTTTCATATATAATTGTTAAAATAATAGAGCAGGTTTATACCTCAGAAGTTTATGAAACTAACCTACTCCAAGTGTTGATGAACTAGGCATTAAATCAGGCCTCTGATCAATATGTTGTGATACTACTGTTGTGTATAGAATAAAATTGAGATTTGGTAATATGTTGCTTTATATTAACTTTCTGTTTATATTTTCCCTTTGATCTTGTAAACTCAGAAGGTTGCATTTGGTATGGAATAATGCTATTCAGATTAAAGACACCCAATAATATCTTGTTAATGGCTGATTTTTGAAGAAAATGTATAGGTCATAAAAAACTGGAAATATTTCCTGGCTGGTGGCACAGTGGATAAGGCACCAGCCTGCAAACCCAAAGGTCGCTGGTTGGATTCCCAACCAGGGCACATAACTAGTTTGCAAGCCAGGTCTCCAATCAGGTCCATAGCTGGAGGCAGGTAAAGGGCAACCATACATTGGTGTTTCTCTCCCATTTTTCCTTCCTCCCTGCCCTTCTCTCTAAAATAATAAATAGAATATTTATAAATAAATATAACCATAATTTTTAAAATGAAAAAAAAAAAACAAAACTTACTTCTAACCCAAACTAGGATTTCCTCACAATTTCTCATATTATTCCTCAAGTCCTTTATTCTGCAGTTACCCAGAGTTTATTTGGTGGGAGGAAGCTAACAGTCCTCACTAGTTCTCCATTTTCTCAGAAACCATACCTAAGAAACTTACTTTTTTTTTTTTTTATTGAATTTATTGAGGTGACACTGTTTAACAAAATCATACAAGCTTCAGGCACACAATTCCACAACACATCATCTATTCACTGTATTGTGTATTGACCACTCCAAGTCAAGTCTCTTTCCATCACCATTTATCCCCTCTTACTCTCCTCCACCTGTCCCCCCAGCAATCACCACACTGTTGTCCATGTTCATGACCTTTTTTCTTTTTCGCTCCATCCCTCCACCCAGCCCATGAAGCAGAACCCTCCAATAGCTGTTAGCCTGCTCTCTAACTATGAGTCTGGCACTATTTTGCTTGTTAGTTCATTTTGTTCATTATATTCCATATATGGGTGATGTCATATAATACTTGTCTTTCTCTGACCGGAATAATGTTGTCCATGTCCACCATGTTGTTACAATGGATAACATTTCCTTCTCTTTCACAGCTGAGTGGTTTCCAATTGTGTAACAAACTTACTTTAACTATAAAGTCACAGGTTAAAAGTAAAAGAATGAGAAATACCTACCAAGTCAAAACTAATAGAAAGCTATAGTTGCTATGTTCAGACAAAATAGACTTCAGAATAAGGAAAATTATCAGGGACAGAAAGAGGCATCATGTGATGGTAAAGTATTCAATTCTCCACGTATACTGTAACAGCCCTTAATGTGTGTACATCTGACAACAGAGCATTAAAATAGGCCAAAAACAAAACTATGAGGAGAATAAGTAAATACATTGTTATAGCTAGAGACTTTACCCCTCCTTTTTTTTTTTTTTTTTTTTTAAGATTTTATTAATTATTTCCATAGAGAGAGGAAGGAGAGAGGCAGAGAGGGAGAAAAACATACTTTGTATGGTTGCCTTTCACCTGCCACCAGCTACAGACCTGGCTGGACACCTGGCTTGTAACCTGGTTATATGCCCTGGCTGGGAATCAAAGCAACCTTTGAGTTCCCAGGTAGGAGCCTTATCCACTGTGCCACCAGCTAGGGCCTCCCCTCTTTCAATAATCAATAAATTTAGCAGGCAAACTGCCGTTTAAGATGGAGGCTTAGATAGACAAGCTTCCTCTCATTGCACAACCATAGAAAGAATTACAGCCAGATCTCAAAAGCAAATCACAACCAGAACCATTAGAAAATAGAGTTGTATGGAAGTCCAATAACCAAGGATTTAAAGAAGCCATATTTGTCCAGACAGGTAAGAGGGGCAGAGCTGCAAAGATAGAGCAGAGAAGTGGTACAGCTCTGACAAGTGGTAGGAGCAAAGATAGTCCCACATTCACATGTAGTAGATAAAAATTGGGAGGGATACTCTGGGAGTGAGTGATTTTGCTCCAAGCCAGACAGTGCATCCCAGGGTTCCAGCACCAGGAAGATAAACCCCCATTACCTCTTGCTGTAAAAACCAGTGAGGTTTGGGGTGGCAGAAGAAACAGCCATATTTTTACTGCTTAAAGGACCTGTATGGTCTTAGAACATGCACAAACCCCATGGCAGCAACTGGAAGAGTGCCAATTGCATACAAGAAGTGAGTTAAGTGACTAGAAACAGGGTGACTACCAGGAAAACCAGCAGCTAAGCAGTAGCATTGTCCCCTCTCTGAGCCCCTTACCACAAACAGAGCAACAAAGCAGTGAAGTGGGTGGCACCGCCCTGGCAATTACCTAAGGTTCTGCCCCATACAATTTATAGGTGCCTTTGCTACATGGGCTATGCTACTAAGATGAAGTATTAAACCAGTTCTACCTAATACACAGAAACAAACACAGGGAAGCTGCCAACTTGAGGAGGCAAAGAAATATGGCCCAAATGAAAAACAGAACAAAACCCCAGGAAAAGAATGTAATGAAATGGAGATAGCCAACCTATCAAATGTAGAGTTCAAAATACTGATGATAAGGATGCTCAGAGAACTCATAGAGTACAGCCAAAAAATAAAGGAAGAAATGAGGGTTCTACAAAGTGAAATAAAGAAAAATAAGCAGTTCCTAGCCTAGCACAGTGGATAAAGAAAAACGTACAGGGAAACAACAGTGAAGAGAAAGAAGCCAGAATTCAAATCAATGATTTGGAACAAAAGGAAGAAAGAAACATTCAACGAGAACAGAAAGAAGAAATAAGAATGCAAAAAAAGAAAGAAAAAAGAAAGGAAGGAAGGAAGGAAGGAAGGAAGGAAGGAAGGCAGGCAGGCAGGAAGGAAGGAAGGAAAGGCTTAGGAACCCCTAGGACAAACATCCAAATCATAGGGTGCTAGAAGGAGAAGTAGAAGAACAAGAAATGGAAACTTATTTGAAAAAAATAATAAAAGAAAACTTCCCTAATTCGGTGAAGAAATGGACATACAAACCAGGAAGCACAGAAAGTCCCAAACAAGTTGGACCCAAAGAGGTCCACATCAAAATACATCATAATTAAAGTGCCAAAGGTTAAAGATAAAGAGAGAATCTTAAAAACAGCAAGAGAAAAACATAGAGTTACCTACAAAGAAGTTTCCATAATGATGGACAACTCAAATGTTGGAAAATTTTAGTTTTAGGCAACAGCTAATAAGCTTAGTAATTGATGTATATAAAAAGCAATTGTTTCAGGAACTGGAGGAATGACGGACCTTGACTTCAGGTAACCATAAGCAGTTCCACCTTTGCCTCAGAAGGACTGCAAGCAACTAAGATGGTATCTGAGCCATTCTATTCCAGGGTGAGATGTTTACTGACCTGGGCACAAAAACCATCATCCAGGACACAGATGAAAGAAGGCTGCAGCTTTTATCTGATTAACTTTTTTCCTGAATTTCAAACCCCATACATACACTTTTCTTTTCCTTATAAAAAGTGTCCATTTATAATGGAATTTAAGATAGTCTGTTAGGGTACAAACCTGCCATCTTCTCAGATCGCCAATCATTGAATAAAGCCCCATAAAGATTCAATCCCTGTCTCTGCTTATTGGGTCTGGTGGGTGACAGGTGGCACAAACACCAGCTTTTCCAGGTGCATATTTTGGTGACTGTGCCAGGACAGACTTGGGGACTCTTCAGTAAGTCTGGGTATTTAGCAGGGTGTCCTGTTGGCTACCTGGGCTGGGAGTTGCTGGGGTGCGGATTTGGGGATTCTCTAGCAGCTGCCAAGTGATTCCACTTGGGGACTCTCTTCCTTCAATTCTTGGAACCTTCCACTGTCTCCATTTTTTATTGAATCATTACACTTCCTGGTTTAGGTTACAGTCTTGGGTCACGACCAAAATCATTAGATAAAAAGGTGTCTTCTGGTTTAATTAGGAAGCTAAAAGGTGTTATCTGGTTTATAGAACTGTGTCTAGTAAAAAGGTGCCTTCTGGTTTTTGTGATATTACAAAGCTCTGTCTGAAAGTATAGGGGATTCTTTGGGGCAAATTTTGGCTGATTGGTCAATCTGTGCTTATCAACTTATTGCTAAAAAGAAAATACTTCTTTTTTTAACACTGGCTTACTCAGGTCAGGAGAATGCTGGCTGCTGAATGGGTCTTTATTATACTATATTGTGACTAGAGTTGTTTTGTCAACGATCAGGGAAGTTTAATTAAATGCCTTACATAGATTGGTGAGGTTGTTGAAGAGTCCTCAGAAACCATTTGGATGTACCTAGCTGCTTTGTTTTATATTCTGGTCTCCAAGAGACAACAGACCATTGGTACTTTCTGCATTGTTTGCTGCATCTGGCCTGGTGATAGCATATCCTGGTTCCCATAAGGTCCACATATTCTGATATCCAGGTTCCCACAGATGGAAGGGGTTTTTGACCACAGAATGGTGATGAAAGAACTTACAGGACTGCGCGAGATTTCACAGGTGGACATGATTGGTCACCCTACCACTGTGTCACAGGCCACCAGCATGGTTTAAAACAAAGTGGCAGCCATCTCTCTGTCTCTGTCTCTTTCTCTGTGTCTCTCTCACTCTCACTCACTCAGTCTCTTACTGATGTGCAGACCGGCATACCCTTACCGTCTCTCTCTCTCTCTCCCGGAGGACCTGCAGACAGACACACGGCCTGAGAAACAGGAAAGAGCTCACCTGGTTTGAGGGGTCGGGGAAAAGGGAGGGAGAAAGGGAGACATGCAGCTTGCACAGAGATCGGGAATGACCTGGGGTATAAGAGTCTGGGAGTGTGCGCAAGATCCTTCCCTAGCTGCCTATAGCAGTTGCCGGGAACTTTGAATTTATAACTGGAATGCTAAGCTGTGAATTGTTGTGTTTCTGAAAAATGGTACTCCATTTTTGTCTGTTTGAAAGTTAGCCTAATCAGGCTGGATTATATATTTTGGGTGTTTTTAAAGGGAGTGGGATTTAATGACATAATTTCACCTTTAATATAAATTTGTGTACCCCTCAAATAAACAAAATGAAAAGTTTCTTTTTCACGAAACTCTTAGTAAGAGTCATTCCTGGCAGTGGTCAAGATGGGCCCATTAAAACCGTGGATCCCCTCCCCCCAGCCAAAGGGTCCTCTTACAATTTGGGGACTGAGATGGGACTTTTTAAAATTGCCTGTGGCAAGTTTGCCCCCTCGGGAGACACCTCTTGAGGGCGCCAGCCACCTAAACTCACCTGGAAGTTGGAAGGGAAATGGAACTGGGAAGGAATTGGAGAAGTAAGGCGGTTTGGGGGAAAATTTATTTCTGAGTAATTTTAGAATAATGGAATGATGGCTGCCAGCTTGGTGCTCTGGGTCTGGGGACTGGGATTTTTCCAATCCTAGGCAGACTCAGCCTGTGCCTCTGGGCCAACAGAGCCAACAGGGCGAACGGAACGGGGGGTTCTGTGCAGGTACCTAGAGGGAGCCTGCGGGGAATAATTTTGGAGAATTGGAAAATGTAGTGTCATCCTATGTCTAAGGATATATTGATTTATTTCTGTGACAACGTCTGGCCAGAATATGTTCTGGATTGTAAGAAAAGGCTCTTCAAGTTACTGTATTGTTCAGGAATGAAGACAGTATTTATTACCCACCATGGAAAAGCTGGGGGGAAATCCAACATATGGATGCATTTGCAGCTCTGTGTGATAGTAGTTTACCGAGAGGGAGAAACGGCTAATGGTACAGGTAAAGAAGTCAGCCCCGAAACCACTCCCAGACAGTGGGACAGAAGAACAGGAGAGTGAGGAAATGAGCCTCATTCACGCTCTTAATTGAGGGGCCCAGAACTTGGAAGCAAAGGAGCCCAATTCAGTGCCATGTGCTTCTGCGTTGGCTCCGCCCTCTCTCAAGAGGGAACAGTTGCCTGGGCACCTGCCCCTCCCTGGACTGAAGCAACTCCCAGGGCAGGTGGGAGTTGCCTCTGCTGAGTTGCCCGTCCCTGTTTAAGGGCCGCGTGGCAGCCCCCATGCCATCCCTTTCGCAAAGGGCTTCCCAAGTGGTACCATACAACCAGGGCGGTTCCCTGCAGGATGAGGGGCTCCCCAGCTAGAACTTGTCAAGGGACTCATTACAGTCAGGGGTCTCCTAATTCAGAGTAAGCCGGCTCCCTTTGAGGCAATATCTTGTAGGGGAATCATCACAGTCCCAAAGCATTTGGCAAGAAAAGGATATAAACTGTCACCTCACAAAGCCCAGATCTGCAAAGAGGAAGTGGCATACCTTGAAGTTCAACTGAAACAGAGCACCGGGAGCCTAATGGCAGATAGAAAGCAAGCTCTTGTTATGCTAAAAGTGCCAGAGAACTGAAGGTAGCTTCTTGGGTAGTTAGGAATTACAGGGTTTTGTCGAATTTGGATTCCAAACTTTGGACTCATAGCAAAACCTCTATACAATATTTTAAAGGGTCCTGTTACAATTTGGCAACCAGTTCTGTTACAGTTCCAATGAATTACAAGTTTGGTCTTTCTGTCACTAACCAACAAGGAAGGGGTCACTCTACTGGCTGTGAAACCAGAAAAGCTGGTGTTCATGCAGCCTATCACCTACCAGACCCAATAAACTGTGATAGGGGTTGAATCTTTATGGGTGCTTTATTCAGATGGCCAGTGATCTGAGAAGACAGTGGGTTTGCACCCTAACAGACTGTCTTATGTTCCATTATAAACAGGCCTTTTTTATAAGGAGAAGAAAGGTGTAGGTAAAGGGTTTGGAATTCAGGGGAAAAGTTAATCAGATAAAACCTGCAGCATTCTTCCATCTGTGTCCTGGGCAGTAGTCATCTCACCCTGGGGTAGAATGGCTCAGATACCATCTTGATTGCTTGCAGTCTTCCTGAGGCAAAGGTGGAACTGCTTATGGTTACCTGGAGTGGAGGTGGGTCCTTCCTCCAGTTCCTGAAACAATAGCTTTTTGCATACATCGATTACTAAGCTCATTAGCTGTTACTGAAACTAAAATTTTCCAATGTTTGAGTTACCCATCAGCTAGGGTGAGGGGTTCCTTTTAACAGAAGGAAATTGGATTACTGTTCCATATGGATAGTTTTATACAATAGAACAATATATGGAATAGAGGTATTTACTGAGATGCTTCTTAGTATTTTCTTGGCTAGTAGTCCAGTAAAAACCACCCCAGAACTCTTCACATAGTGTAGTGCAGAAATGAAACAAGTAACAAAACATAATTATAATTTCATAAAATCTGCCTTGTACTTAGCTGGTCAAGAGACCTAGCCAGATTCATTGCATAGCTTTCTTCTTTTTTTTTTCTGCATAGCTTTCTTTTACCACCCATTCTAGGTTTCTCTCACTCTTTGCTTGTATCTAAACTAAATGGGATTATTTACAAGGTGAGTTGACCCAAACATTCATTCTTGTAAGATGAGTCCTAGTGGAGGTCCTTTTTGGACTAGTTATTTCCCCTAGCTCCCTCCATTAGAGGTTTCCTTGAATTGGATGTATAATTTGACT
Organism: Noctilio leporinus; assembly: GCA_004026585.1. NCBI lineage: Eukaryota > Metazoa > Chordata > Mammalia > Chiroptera > Noctilionidae > Noctilio > Noctilio leporinus. The sequence goes on from PVIW01008399.1 coordinate 12,534, forward strand.
AAAGGTTATTGCCTCTCTTAAAGTGAATCCTCCAAAAATTTCTCTCCTTCCACAATCTGGTTAACTTCTGGGGCCTAAGGGTAGTGCTGTTAGCCCAGGGTTAGAGAACTGTCCTTGTAATTCTCCTACCATACACACAACATTAGTACTTATATGCTTTGTGAATTAAACCTTCCTTAAATGATACTAAGTGTTGCTTGCTCCCTTTTAGGGTTCTGACAAGGTTTTAACCTCTTGGATTGTTTGTTTAAAATCTGCTTGGATGTTAACATAGCCACACCATCTTTTTCTTACTTGTACATCTTTTCACTTTAAGCTTTCCTGAGTCCTTTTGTTTACTTTATTGTTTACGCTATTACAGATGTCCCCATTTCCCCCTCCGTGCCCACATTCCTGTCCTTGCCACCACCCCTATCCCCTCTGACCATCACACACTGTTTATTGTCTGTGTCTGTAATTTATGCATGTGTGTTCTTTGGCTGATCCCTTTTCCTTCTTTCTCCCCACCCCTCTGACAGCTGTCAGTCTGTTTCCGGTATCCTTACCTCTGTTTCTATTTTGTCAGTTTATTTTATTAGTTTTCACATATAAATGGGATCATACAGTATTTGTCTTTCACCAACTGGCTTATTCACTTGGCGTAATAGTCTCCAATTCTATCCATGTTATCACTAAAGGTAAGAGTCTCTTCTTTTTTACAGCTGAGTGATAATTTCATTGTGTAAATTTACCAGAGCTTTTTATCCACTCATCCATTTAAGATTTGTCTCTTGAAAACAGCTAAAGATATAACTATAAATCCCAGGTGACAGTCTGTCTTTTAACTGGGAAAATTAATTTACATTTAATATAATTATTGACATATAGGGCATTAAAGCTGACATCATGGTTTTTGTCTCACCTGTTTTTCACCCTTTTTTCTCTATTTGGGATTCAACAAGTTTATTATTATTATTCTCTTTTTCTTTTAATTAACCTTTTCATTATATATTGTATTACTGTTCTATTAATCACTCTAGAAATTAGAATGTGCATCCTTGACTTCTAAAAACCCTGTATACATTAATACTTTATCCACTTAATGAACAGTGTAAATGAAATTAGAAAAGCCAGTGTTGATGCTGCCTGTCACCTACTGGATGCAATAAGCAGAGGTGGGGATTGAATCTTTATGGGCGTTTTATTCAGATGGTCAGCAATTGGAGAAGGCAGGTTTGTACCCTAACAGACTATCTTAAAATTCCATTAAAAACAGCCCCTTTTTATAAAGAGAAGAAACATGTAGGTAAGGGGTTTGGAATTCAGGGAACATGTTAATGAGTTAAAAGCTGCAGCATTCTTTCATCCTGTCTTGGACAATGATCATTGTGTCCTGGGGGTGATCATCTCACCCTGGGGTATAATGGCTCAGATACCATCTTAATTGCTTGCAGTCCTCTTGAGGCAAAGGTGGAACTGCTTATGGTTATCTGGAGTGGAGGTGTGGGTCATACCTCCAGTTCCTGAAACAATAGCTTTTTACATACATTGGTTACTGAGCTTATTAGCTTATTAACAGCTTATTAGCTGTTACCTGAAACTAAAATTTTCCAAAATTTGAGTCCCCCATGATAGAGGCCTTGCACCACTTTAACTTGACTGACCGTCCTCTCAATTTATATTATTGTTATGGTTTAAACATATGTTTTAACACCACAGTATATTAGCATTGTTTTGTAAAGTTAACATTTTAATTTTTATATTTAATTAATTATATGGGTAAATTGAGATTTACCCACATAATTTCTCCTTTTTGTTGCTCTTCATCCCTTACAGAATCTGAGAGTTTCCATTTCTCATTGCTCAGAAACCACTCTTCTAAGGCAGAAATGCTGGTGACAAAGTTTCAGTTTCTGTGTTTGAAAATATCTTTATTTTGCCTTAATTTTTGAAAGTTACATTATTTGACTATGAATCATTATTGACATTATTTTCTTTCAGTACTCTAAAGATAGCATTCTTTTGGTTACAGAACAGCTGTCCTATTGCCATTAATTTGATAAAGTAACTTATTTTTCTTCTGGATGATTTAAAATTTCCTCTTTGGCTTTCAGTAGTTTTACTATGTGTTTAGGCGTGATTTTCTTTGAGTTTTTTCATGCTCAAGGATTACAGTGCTTCTTGAATCTGAAACATTAATGCCTTCTTATTTTAGGTATGTCTTCAAGTGTCACTTTGTTACTTTCACTCAGTCCTCTCCTTCTGGCTATTAATTATGGACATTTTTTTTACCCAGTGCTCTATGTCACCTCTGCTTTTTCCCATTTTTCTTTCAATTACAGTTGACATTACTATTACATTAGTTTCAGGTATAGACATTTATATGATATACAAAGTGATTCCCAGATAAGTTTAGTACCCACCTGGTACCATATAGAGCTTTTACAAAATTATTAATGATATCCCCTATGCTGTACATTACATCCTCAATACTATTTTGTAACTGCCAACTTGTACTTCATAATCCCTTCACCTTTTTTCACGTAGGCCCCAATGCCTCTCATGTCTGGCAACCATCAGTTTTTTCCCTGTTTCAATTAGTCTGTCTCATTTATTTTGTTTTTCAGATTCCACAGATAGGTGAAATCATGTCTTTCTCTGTCTGATTTAATTTCATTTAACATAATACCCTCTAGGTGTATCCATCTTGTTGCAAATGGTATGATTTCACCACTTTTATGGCCAAGTAACATTCTATTGAATATATGCACCACCTCTTTATCTAGTTGTCTATTGATGGATACTTAGGTTGCTTCCATATTTTGACTGTTGTAAATAATGCTGCAGTAAACATAGGAATGCATTTCTTTTTTAAATTAAGAGCTTATGATTTCTTCCAATAAATATCCAAAATGGAATTCCTGGAGCATAAGGTAGTTCTACTTATAATTTTTGAGGAACCACCATACTTTTTTCCATAGTGGATGCACCAATCTGCAATCACAACACTTCTGTACAAAAGTTCCCTTTTCTCCACATCTTTGCCAACACGTCTTCGTTCATGTATTGATGCTAGACATTCTGACCTGTGTGAGGTGATACCTCATTATGGTTTTAATTTGCATTTCTCTGATGATTAGTGACATTGAGCACTTTTTCATATGTCCATTGTCCATCTGTGTGTCCTCTTTGGAGCAGTGTCTATCTAGGTCCTCTGCCCATTTTGGGGGACTTTGCTTTGTTTATGGTATTAAGTTTTATAAGTTTTTAAATAAATTTTGAATATTAACCCTTATCAGATGCATTATTAGTGACTATGTTCTCCCATTGAGTGGGTTGTCCTTCATCTTGTTGATGGTTTCTTTTGCTGTGTAAAAACTTTTTAGTTTCATGTAGAACGTTCATTTTTTTTTTTTTCTTTTGTTTCTTTTGCCTGAGGAGCTATACATACTCTCTCTCCTTCGCCTTCCCTTCCTCCCTCTAGTTGAAGAATCTAGTGCCTGTTGTATTCTACAAGTTTTATGATTTGGGGTCTCAAATTTAAGTCTTCCATCCGTTTTGAGTTTTTTCTTGTACATGGTATAAAAAATGGCCTAGTATTATTTCGGTGGGGGTTGCATAAATTTTCTAATTTCTAAAACACCACTTATTGAAGAGACCTGCCTTACCCTATATATTTTTGTCTCCTTTGCCATAGATGAATTGACCATATAGGTTGTGGGTTTATTTCTAGACACTCTATTCTTTTCTATTGATCTATGTGTCTATTTTTATACCAGTGTCATGCTCTTTGACTACTATAGCTTTAATAGTATAGTTTGATATGAAGGTAGTGTGATACCTCCAACTTTTCTTGTTCTTTCTCAAGATTTCTGTGGCTATTTAAGGTATTTTTTGGTCCCATATAAGCTTTAGGATTTTATGACTAGTTCTGTGAAAAACTCCCATTGATATTTTGATAGAGATTATGTTGAATTTATGTATGGATTGCTTTGAGTAGTATGGTCATTTCAATGGTGTTAATTCTTCCTATCCATGAGTATAGTATATGTTTCCATTTAGTGTAAAGTAAGATTGTTTATTTGAGATTTACCTTGTTTCTTGAAGTACGCCTATTGCAAAAAATCACCCTCTCAGAAGTGTTTTGGCTATGTCCCATAGATTTTTGGGGTGTTGTGTTTTCATTTTCACTTTTCTCAAGGTATGTTTTGATTTTATCTCCTGATTTCATTGTTGAACTATTATTTAATAGGATATTATTCGTTTCCAAGTGTTTGTGTCTTTTTCAGTTTTCTTTTTGTAATTTCTAGTTTCATACCACTGGGGTTGGAGAACATGCTTTACCTAATTTCAGTCTTAAATTTATTGATACTTGTTCTTTGGCTGAACATGTGGTCTACCCTAGAAAATATTTCTCATGCACTTAAAAAGTATGCCTATTCTGCTGCATTGGGCTGAAATGATCTAAAAATATTAAATCTGTCTGATCTAATGTATCATTTACAGCCACTGTTTCCTTTTGTTTTTCTTTCTAAATGATCTATCCATTAGTATCAATTAGGTGTTAAAGTCCTCTACAATTACTGTTGATCTTTCCCTTTATGTCCATTAAGATTTGCTTTATATAGTATTTAGATGTTCCTATGTTGGGTGCATAAATATTTGCAAGTATTATATCCTCTTGTTGTATTTGATCCCTTTATTATTATGAAATATCCATCCATGTCTCTTGTTACAGCCTTTGTTTTAAAGTCTATATTGCCCGACACAAGTATTGCTACCCCAGGTACTTTTTTATTCTATTTGCATAAAATAATTTTCTATCCCTTTATTTTCAACTTGAAGTAGGTATCTTGTAGGCAACATAAATACAGGTCTTGTTTTCTTATGCATTCACTACCCTACATCTTTTGATTGGAGTATTTAATCCATTTACATTTATAGCGATTAACAGGAATATAGTTATTGCTCTTTTACTGTGCATATTTATGATTTTTTACCCCCTTTTTAAAATTTATTATTTTTTAAGATTTTATTTATTATTTTTAGAGAGAGGGGAAGGGAGAGAGGGAGAGAGACATCAATGTATGGTTGCCTTTTACCTGCCTCCAGCTACAGACATGGATGGAGCCCTGGCTTACAACTTTTACCCCACTTTCTTAAAGAACTCTCTTTACATTTCTTGTAAAATTACTTTGGTGATGATGAACTCCTTCAGCTTTTTTGTGTCTGGGAAGCTGTTTTTCTGTCCTTTAGTGTAGAGAAGGCTTGATCGCAAAACCTGCTTTTCATCACCTTGAATATTTTGTGCCATTCCCTTCTGGTCTACAAATTTTCTGTTTAGAAACAGCTGACAATCTATTGAAGTTTCCTTGCAAGTAATTAATTGCTTTTCTGTTACTGCTTTTAAGATTCTCCCTGTCTTTATTTAACCTTTGGCATTTTAATTATGGAGTGTGTTGGTATTCGCTTCTTTGGGTCATTTTGGGACTGTGCATCCTATACTTCTATGTGTATTTCCTTTACCAGTTAGGGGAGTTTTCAGTCATAATTTCATCAACTAGGTTTTCAATTCCTTTCTCACTCTCTCTTCTGGTACTTCTATGATGGAAAGGTAGTTACCCTCGATACTGCCCCAGAGGTACCATAAACTCTAATTTTTTTTTTCTATTCCAATTGGATGTTTTCTGCTACCTTTCCTTCCAAACCAGTCATTTGATCTTTTGCTCATTTAATCTGCTGTTGATTCTTTTTAATGTGTTTTTCATTATAGTCTTTTGTAGTCTTCATTTCTGACTGTTTCTTTTTCTTTTTTTGTACTTTAAGTTTTTATTATTGTATTACATTTTCCCCAACTGCACTCCCCTGTCCCACCCTCCCCATACCCCTCCCACAGTCAATCCCACATGTTGGTTGTCCATGTCCATAGGTCATCCATGCAAGTTCCTTGACTAAACTGTTCCCCTTCTTTGCCTATTTCTCCCCTTCCCCCTCCCGTCTGCACACTGAAAGTCTGTTCCTTGTTTCCATGTCTCTGGTTCTGTTTTGTTTGTTTGTTTGTTTTGTTCATTAGGTTCCTGTATTAGGTGAGATCATATGGTATTTGTCTTTCACTGACTGGCTTATTTTACTAAGCATTATACTTTCCAGTTCTATCCATATTGTCACAAAAGGTGGGAGTTTCTGCTGTGTAGTATTCCATTGTATAAATATAACAAGTTTTTTGATCCATTCATCCACTGAAGGGCACTTATGCTGTTTCCAGTACTTGGCTATTGCAAATAGCACTTCTTTGAACTTAGGGGTGCATGGGTTCTCCTTCACAAAAGTCCTAGAGGAGAACATAGGAAGTAAAATTTCAGATACCCCCAACGGCAATATTTTCACCAATACTTCTCCAAGGGCAAAGGAAATAAAGGAACAAATAAACAAATGGGACTAAATAAAACTGAAAAGTTTCTGCTCAGCTAAAGAAAATATCAGAAAAACTAAAGGGAACAAACTATATGTAAAAACATTTGCCAATGATACCTCAGACAAGGGTTTGATCTTCAAAATATATAAAGAACTTATGTGACTCAACACCAGGGAAATAGATAGTCCAATTAAAAAATGGGCAAAGGACCTGAACAGATACTTCTCTGAAAAGGACACACAAAGGGTCCCTAGGCACATGAAAGAATGCTCAACATAGCTAGCCATCAGAGAGATGTAAATTAAAACCACAATGAGATACCACTTCGCACCTGTCAAAATGGCCATCATTAACAAATCAACAAACAAGTGCTGGCAAGGATGTGGAGAAAAGGGAACCCTGGTGCACTGTTGGTGGGAATGCAGGCTGGTGCAACCACGGTGGAAAACAGTATGGGATTTTCTCAAAAAGCTAAAAATGGCCCTGGCTGGTGGCACAGTGGATAAGGTGCTGGCCTGTGAACCCAAGGGTTAATGGTTCAATTCCCCAGCCAGGGCACATAACTAGGTTGCAAGCCAGGTCTCCAGCCAGATCCATAGCTGGAGGCAGGCAAAGAGCAACCATACATTGATGTCTCTCTCCCTTTCTACCTCTCTCCCTTCCCCTCTCTCTGGAAATAATAAATAAAATCTTTAAAAAAAAAAACAAAAAAACACTAAAAATGGAACTGCCTTTTGACCCAGCAATTCCACTACTGGGATTATACCTAAAGAACCCTGAAACACCAATTCAGGAGAACCTATGTACCCCTATGTTTATAGCAGCACTATTTACAATAGCCAAGTGTTTCTTTTTATAAATTATGTTACAGTTTTTCCCCCTTCCTCCCTTCCACCCAGAAGCCCCCTCTCTGAGGCACACAACACACAATTGTTCATGCCTATGGGTCATGTAAGTTCTTTGGCTACTCCATTTCCTATACTGTACATCCCCATGGCTATTCTGTAACTACCTATTTGTAGTTCTTTTTTTTTTTTTTTTTTTTTAAGATTTTATTATTTTTAGAGAGAGGAGGAGGGAGAGAGGCAGAGAGGGAGAAGACATCAATGTATGGTTGCCTTTCACCTGCCTCCAGCTATGGGCCTGGCTGGAAACCTGGCTTGTAACCTGGTTACGTGCCCTGGCTGGGGAATCGAACCAGTGACCTTTGAGTTTGCAGGCCATCACCTTATCCTCTGTGTCACCAGCCATGGCTATTTGTAGTACTTCTTTTAAGATTTTATTTATTATTTTTTATAGAGAGGGGAAGTGAGAGAGAAACATCAGTATATGGTTGCCTTTCACCTGCCTCCAGCTACAGACCTGGCTGGAGACCTGGCTTGCAACCTGGTTATGTGCCCTGGCTGGGGAATCGAACCAGCGACCTCTGGGTTCGCAGGCTGGCGCCTTATCCACTGTGCTACCAGCCAGTGTAGTAGTTCTTAATCCCCTTACCTCTTCACTCATTACCCAACACCCACCTCTTATCTGATAATCATTAAGTGCTCTCTGTATCTTTGGTTGTCTCTGTTCTTGTTTGCTTATTTTTGTTTTGTTTTGTTTTTTTATCAATTGTTGATATGTTTGTACTTATTGCCATTTTGTTGTTCATAGTTTTGATCTTCTTTTTCTTAAATAAGCCACTTTAACATTTCATATATAGTGGTTTGGTAATGATGAACTCCTTTGTTTTTTTTTTCTTGTCTGGGAAGCTCTTTATCTGCTGTGCTGGGTAGAGCTATCTTGGTTGTAGGTCCCTGCTTTTCATGATGTTAAATATTTCTTGCCAGTCCCTTCTTGCCTGAAAAGTTTCTTTTGAGAAATAAGCTGACAGACTTATGGGAACTCCCTTGTAGGTCTTCTTTCCTCTTTCTAAGATTCTCTCTTTATCTGTAACCTTTGCATTTTAATTATGATGGGTTTTACATTGGGCCTCTTTGCATCCATCTTGTTTGGGATTTTCTGTGCTTCCTGAACTTGTATGTCTATTTCCTTCACTAAATTAGGGAAGTTTTCTTTCATTATTTTTTCAAATAGGTTTCCAATTTCTTGCTCTTTTTCTTCTGCTTCTGGCACCCCTGTGATGCAAATGTTGGACCTCTTACAGTTGTCCCAGAGGCTGCTTCTACTATTCTCATATTTTTGGATTGTTTTTCTTCTTGTTGTCCCAATTGGTTTTGTATTGCTTCCTTATGTTCCATAACATTGATTTGAATCTAGGCTTCATCTACTCTATAGTTGTTTCCTTGTAAATTGTTCATTACGTCATGTAGTGTATCCTTCATTTATGACTGGATCTTTTTAACGCAATGGGGTCCTCACTAAATTCCTTTAGCATTCTTATAACCAATGTTTTTGAACTCCACATCTAATAGATTGCTTATCTCTACTTGGTTTAGTTTTTTGTTCTGGAGTTTTGTTCTGTTCTTTCATTTGTGTCATATTTCTTTGCCTCCTCATTTTGGCAGTCTCCCAATGTTTGTTTGTATGTATCAGGTAGAGCTGCTTTGACTTCCTGTTTTGGTAGTGTGACCTAATGTCATAGGTGTCCTGGAAGGTCCAGTGGCACACCCTCCCCTATCACCCAAGCTGGGTACTCAAGGTGTTTCCTTTGTGCGGGCTGAGTACACCCTCCACTTGTAGCTGAGCCTTGGTTGCTGTTGGGAGATCAGTGAAACTGATTTATCCAGGCCAGTTAGCTGCAAGGATTTGCTGCTACCACGGATCACCAACCTTCTACCTTCCATGGAGGATCAGCTGTGCAGGGAGAGGGTAGTACTGCTCTGACATGGTCTTTAGCTGTCCACTGGGTGCTCTGGCCCTGGGGTTTCCAGGTGGTGGAGGCCAAGGTCAGCCCCTACCTGTGTTTTGCTGAGGGCCACCCTGCCTGAGCTATAAAGTAATCTGAGATGCTGCTACTTGTGCTGGGTTTAGAGATTCCCAGGTGAAGCCATGCTGTGAATCTAGGTGGCTGCTGCTGGTGCCTAGCTGGGGCCACTTAGCAACCTGTATGGGGGCTAGGGGTTTACTTAGGCTAGGGATTGCTTATTTGAAAGGATTTAGGAAGCTGTGAAGCATGACCCAGGACCAGCCATTCATATGGAAAAGCTGCTGTTAACAACTGTCAATTGGGTGGGATGGAGCCTAAGGGGATCTCTAGGTCAAGGCAAACAGTGTTAGTTAGGTTGATGAAGTCTTAATATGGCACTCTCCTCCCAGCTCTGTGGCTCTGGTTGACTTTCTGCCTGGGGCAATGCTGCCCCCAGCTCTTGTCTTGATGCCAGATACTTCACTTTCTCCCTATGTGCCATTCCCCCAATGATGGAACTCAAAGGAAGTAAGTCAGAATAAGGTTGTGTGTGGGTTCTTTTTTTTTGCAAAAATTTTTATTGATTATGCTGTTACAATTGTCCCAGTATTTTTTCCCTTTGCTCCCCTCCACCCAGCACACCCTTCTCTCCAGCAATCCCACCCCTCTTAGTTCATATCCATGAGTCATGTAAGTGAGTTCTTTGGCTATACCATTTCCTGTACTATTTGTAACATCTCCCTGTCTATTCTGCACCCACCAACCATGCTTCTTAATCCCTGCACCTTTCCCCTCTTCTTCCCCTAATGTGTGTGTGGGTTCTTTAAGAGGAACTCTTTGGGACTCCAGAAGTTTTTTCCACTGACTTAGTCCCCACTGGTACTTGCAGCCAGATGTTATTGAGACTTATCTTTGTGGCACTGGAACCCTGAGCCTGGGGACCTGGTCAGAGGATGGGACTCCTTGTTCTAGAGATACCCCTCTCAAATTTTACCCACTACACATGGATGTGGGACCAGCCCGTTCTGCATCTCTGCCCCTTCTACCATCTGGATGGATGGATGTGTTTTTTCTATCCTAAGTTGTGTGTTTTCTATAATTTAGTTGTAATTTAGATGTGGTTGTGCAAGTGAGCTGTGTTTACCTATGCTGCCATCTCGACCCTGAAGTCTGACTGCTTCTTCGTTATGATTCTTTCTTATGTTTACTATCTTCCAAACCATTGATTTGATCCTCTGCATTGTCTAATCCGCCTTCTTATGTATTTTTCATTACAATCTTTTGTATTTTTCATTTCTGACTGGTTATTTTAATGGTCCTTTTTTATATTTAATATCTGCTTTTTGAAGTTCTGAGTTGACCTAATCTTCCCCTAAGTTCATTTAGTATAATTGTAACCTGTGTTGAGCTCTGTATTTGGTAGACTGGTTGCCTTAATTTTGTTTAGTTAATTTACGGGAGTTTTCTCCTGTTCTTTTACTTGGGATATGTTTCTTTCTCTCCTCATTTTGGCTGCCTCTCTGTTTCTCCCTCTGTATTAGGGAGAGCTGCTACATCTCCCAGTATTGGCAAAGTGGCCTTATTTAGGTTTCCTGCAGGGCCAAGTGGCTCAGTCTCCCTGATCACTGGAGCTGGGTGCTGCAGTTGTGTCTGTTTTATGGGTTGTCTGTGATCTCCTACTGTAGTTCAGTCTTGATAGCTAGTGTCACATTAGAAGGTTGGGCTGACCCTCAGGCTGACTGGCTGAGGGTTGGCCACAACCATAGCTTACAAGATGCTCTGTTGAGGCTGGCCCCATTGATGGGATTTGCCCCAGCTGCGCTCTGGTGCCTGCAAAGACCACTTTGTGAGCGTACTATTTGTGGAGCTATTTGGGGGTGCTCTCTTTGTGTCTGAGGCTGGCCACTGGGTGCATGGGTTCTGGGGCTTTCTGTGAGGGGCTCCAGTGCAGGCACAGTTCAGCTGTTGCCTGTTCATTTCCTGAGGCCCCTTGTGGGGAGTTATGAAGTGATCTGATCTTGGTAGTTGCCTATGCTGGGCCCTGAGGCATGTGGGACAAACCATACAAAGAGGCAAGGTCAGTTGCCACCAGTAAAGGGCCTGGGACTGCTCAAAAAGGAGCACAAGGCACATCAAGGCCAACCACCACCTGCCTGGGGCCTGTAGAACTTTAGGGGCTATCATGAAGTCTGTAGCACTGGCAAGGCCCACTGCCAATTTGGCAGAACTGCTGAAAGAACTGTTAGCAGTATGTTAGTTGGGTGGGCTAGTGACTCAGGGAGTTACCATGGTAGGTCAGTCCATGTTCACCAGGTTAATGCAGATTTAGTATGGCAGCTATAGGCTCTGGGAGGTGGCAGGGTTCTGGCTCAATACAAAAATAATGGTGCTGTTGCTCTAGCCCTTCAAGCTGCTGTCCTTTCACTGGAGTTTAGTGTGTGTGTGAGTTCTGGGCCATTAAGAGGGTGCCTGAAATTCCAGCAACCCTGTCTCACCGGTATGGAATTTCCACTGAGTGTCACAATCAGATGTAGGGACTCCTCTTCCTAGCACTGGTGCTCTGTGCTAAGAAGCCAAATGTGGGTCTGGGCCCCTCACTACTCAGGGGGTTGTCTGTAGCCAAGATAGCCTTTTCATTCTCAACTGCTACACCTAGGTGTAGGGCCAGCCCATTTTATTTCTCCACTCCTACCAATCTTGACATGGCTGTTTCTATATATAGCTCCTTAATTTTTGGAGCTCTATTCAACCAGTCTTCAGATGGTTCTTCTGGTTAATTGTCCTATAATTTATTTGTAATTTTGATGTTGTCATAGGAGAAAGCAAGCACAGCCTTTACCTACTTTGCCATCTGGACCAAAAGCTTTCACTTTTTAAAAACAGTTTTTCCTTTTTGTCTTACTGTTAATCTACATAATTTCTTCTAAACTTCTTCCAATATCCTAATTTTGTCTTCAGCTCTGTATAGTTGTCTATTAAATCCTTTCATTGGGTTTTAGATTTGTCTTTCATTCATAGATTTCCATTTGTTTTTTTGTGTTTCCATTCTCTACATTTTCACTCCTATATTTTGCTTTCCTGAGCATATTAATCATGGTATTTTAAAATACTTATTTCATAACCCCTGAGGATTCTGTTTCTGTGGTTTGTTGCTTCTCTATTTATTGTTACATCTTTTCATATATTTGATTATTTTTTATATGTGGTGGGTATTATATATTAAACATTGTAACCCTGGCTGGTGGCACAGTGGATAAGGTGCCGGCCTGCGAACCCAAAGATTGCTGGTTTAATTCCCCAGTCAGGGCACATAACCAGGTTGCAAGCCAGGTCTCTAGCCAGGTTCGTAGTTGGAGGCAGGTGAAAGACAACCATACATTGATGTCTCTCTCCCTCTCTCCCTTCCCCTCTCTCTAAAAATAATAAAATAAACATCTAAAAACAAAACAAAACAAAACAAAAACAGCCCTGGCTGGTGGCTCAGAGGGTAGGTACCTGCCTCTGAGCCCAGGGGTTGCTGGTTCAATTCCCAGTTAGGGCATGTGGCCAGGGTGCAGGCCAGGTCTCCAGCTGGGTTTGTGGCTGGAGTCAGGTGAGGGGCAATCATGCATTCATTTTCTCTCCCTTTCTGCTTCCCTCCCTTCCCCTCTCTCTAAAAATAATGAAATCTTAAAACAAAACAAACAAAAAACCACCAAATAAAACCCCAAAACATTGTGGATGTATTTTGAGGCTCTGAATAGCCTTACTTTTCTTTAGAGAGGATTTTCCCCCTTTCTATTAAGCAGCTAAACTACAATGTAGTTAAGGCCGGAGAGATTCAGTTCCTTCCAGTTCTGATCCATTTTTCAGGTCATTCTGTCTTATAGGGTATAGCCCTGTAGGATCTTAACTGAATGACTGAGGTGTTTATCTCTCCCTTGGTGAATCCTACCTAAACTCTGGTTTGTCTTCCTTCTCACCCACATCTAGGCCTGTTGGCTTGTAGATAGCTGTGTTCGCTTTCTCATTTGCTTTCAAAAGAAATGAAGACCTTCAGCAGAAAGGAAGCACCAAATGCAAGCATCTCTCCAAACCATCTCTCTTTCTTCTAACCTTGGCCGGCCCTACAATCCTCCTCACCAATTTGGTAGTTTTCCGATGCCTTTTAACACATGTTTTTTGCTTTGGCACAGCTTTTCTAGTTTTTCTCAGCAGAAGCATGATGAAAACTACCTACTTCTTCATTACCAGAAATGAAACTGCAGAGGAATCATTTTCAATGTAAAAAGTGTTACTTAATGCTCCTTGTCCCCTCTCCATTAAAACACACAAGGTAGTAAGTTGTACATGTTTAGTCTATAAACTATAAATAACTATATAATAAAAAATATAGTAATGCATTTATGTATGTTATACAGTACTCAAAAGTATCAAGCCAATGTCAATATAATCAAAACAGTTTGCATGGCTGATACTTTCGGTACAGACCTCATATATTATTTACATATAATGTATAATAAATGTCCAGGTCCCCTACAGTAACTTTTACCCAGGCGTTAGTAACTCAAATAAGGGAAATATAGTTGAAAACAAAGGTACTATCTCAGGGAAGTTAAAAGTAAGTTTGAAGGAATATGAAGAGTCCAGTTACATTAGAGATTTTACATATAAAAGCAGAGATAGATTTTTATTCTCCATGTAATAGGAAACCACTGAAAACTTTATTGTGGTACCTTTCAATAAAAACTGTTTCTAGTCTGAGAGTGATATGCAAGATAGAACAGAGAAGAGCAGAGGCTAAGAATATCTATTAGGAATCTACACTAAGAGGCCAAATATGAGTTAATGAGAGGCATCATAGTATAATTCAAAGAATGTTGACATCAGAATCACAGGACTTGTAATTATGGTCTTGTCACCTTGGACAAGTCATTTAAACTGTCTGATTCTGCTTCCTATTTACATACCAGTCACCTTGTAAGTCTTCAACAGGATGATGAAATATTAATAACTTATGCTCAACTCACAGAGTAGCTATGCAAGTATGATTATTTTTTAAATGTACTTTATAAAATTAAAACTGGAATCTGCATTTGAAGGCCCAAAGAAATAAAAATGGAGACTGATAAGGGTGAAGATTACTCCAATATATTATATCTTGGTGACTAGAAATTTTATTTATGTAAATAGGCCAGTCAGAAGAGGAACTGATTTTTAAAATTAGGAAAAGGTTTAGAGAAAAAATAGTGATTTATTTTTCCTTGTGGAAATGTTCAGCAGGCAGTTCTCTGTTTCATATATGAGTATTCCCAGGTATACAAGATAGAGAAATCTCAAAATAATAATTATGAGTGAAAAAGCCAGTCAGGAAAAGAGAGCATACTGTATGATTGTATTTAAATAAAATTCTGGAAAATGCAAGTTAATCTATAGTGACAAAGTAGATCAGTGGTCTCCTGTGGATGAGAGGAGAGATGAGTGGGAGGTACAAGAGAAAGGGTCTACGAAAAGAACACAAGGACATTTGTGGTGATGCATATATTCATTATTTTGATTTTGGTGATAGTTCCATGGGTACCTACATATGTCAGCTTACCAAATTGGATGCTTTAAGTATGTACAATTTCAATAAAGGTGTTAAAAAAAAAAAAAAAAAAAAAAACCCACAAGCCCTGGCTGGTGGCACGGTGGATAAGGTGCCGACCTGTGAACCCAAAGGTTGCTGATTCAGTCCCCAGCCAGGGCACATAATCAGGTTGCAAGCCAGGTCTTCAGCCAGGTCCACAGCTGGAGATAGGCAAAAGGCAACCACACATTGATGTTTCTCTCCCTCTCTGCTTCTCTCCCTTCCCCTCTCTCTGAAAAATAATAAAATCTTTAAAAAAAAAAAAAAGAAAGAAAAAAACCCCACAATCATCTGTGGTCTGACTGGTGAGACAAGGAAAAGGCAACTGCTTTGTTCTGGACAGCACATTCCATCTTTCAGGACAAAACAACATACCGAGCTTCTCTGGGCAGCCCTACATACATTGCTGGCTTACGCTGAGATGTCAGGCAGCTGCAATTCTCATGTCTCTATCGCTTGCCTGCTGTTAGGTTGGATTCTTTGAGTGCCACTCTTTACATTTGCCCCTAATATATTTTAGATAGTTTTACATGTGACTATTTCTCTTATAAGGCTTCAGCATTAATAGGACTAGGCCATTGTTTTTGTGTTTTTGTTTTTAGAATGTCTATTCTGAACAGTAGGGATATCCACAGAACCTTCCAAGGCATCTTGAGTTGGAGTGGGGACTGAAGGCAGGGGGAAGCTGTTAAAAGAGTCTGAGTGGGCAAGACCTCTGCCTCCAGCGCAAGAAGCTTCTTAGTTTCACAAACTTAAGGACTCCTGGGAAAAAAACAAAGTATGAAAATTATCTAAGTTTTACCCGTAAGATAAGTTCAAGAGCCTGATTTGCTGAGTGAACCTTGGTTAAATTCAAAATGCCTCATTTCTTTCAGAATCCTCTCACTTATTTGGCATATAAACTTTTATTCTGTCATTTGCGTTTGAGATGGGAACGTTAATTTTTTAGGGAGAGCTGTTGTGTTTTACACACAGAAGCAAAAAACACTAATAATCTGCACCATTTTCTCAAAGGACTGATATTACATATCTATTTACACATTAGCAATGAAAGCCTCTATTAACCAAAACTACGGGTGCTAGACACACCCACATAAGAGTTTTAAAGGTCGAGGTGGGGACAAAACTCATACAACCACATGGAAAATTGTCGCTACAAATTCATGATTTCCTACCTTAGGCCCTTAACAAGGCCTTTTTAAAAAGATTTTATTTATTATTTCCAGAGAGAGAGGCACAGAGAGAGAGAGAGAGAGACAGACAGACAGAGAGACAGAGAGACAGAGAGAGAGAGAGAGAGAGAGAGAGAG
Source organism: Noctilio leporinus (assembly GCA_004026585.1). Classification (NCBI taxonomy): domain Eukaryota; kingdom Metazoa; phylum Chordata; class Mammalia; order Chiroptera; family Noctilionidae; genus Noctilio; species Noctilio leporinus. The sequence goes on from PVIW01008399.1 coordinate 28,694, forward strand.
AGAGACAGAGAGACAGAGAGACATCAAAGTATGGTTGCCTTTTACCTGCCTCCAGCTACGGATCTGACTGGAGACCTGGCTTGCAACCTGGTTATGTGCCCTGGCTGGGGAATCGAACCAGCAACCTTTGTGTTCGCAGGCTGGCACCTTATCCAGTGCGCTACCAGCCAGGGTCCTTAACAAGGTCTTTTAAAAAAATATTCTTTGGTTAGCCATTTAGTTTCCCTTTTCAGTGATTCCAAACTTAACCTACTTTTCTCTTGCACAGCTCATTGTCATCACATGGTCCTTCTTATTTTATTAAGAATGTTGAGAATACTAATAGTGGTTAACTTCCTGCTTCCCACCAAAAATTTATCTTCATTTTTTTCCATTCCAGTCTTTTTCCCTCCATTGTCAGGCAGGTTTACCCCTTGTTCAAAATCAAATACAGGTGACCCTTGAATAGCAAGTTTAAACTGCACAGGGTACTTAATACACATATTTTTTTCCCCAATAAATCCTTGTACTTTTAAATTTTTTAATTTAACTATTGTTGTATTACATCCATCCCTTTTTACTCCCCTTTGTCCCTTTCCCCACCCGCCCCCCCCCTCCTCCCCCCCCCACAAAGTCAATTCCACTTGTTGTCCATGTGCATGGTTCTTCTATACTAATTTCTTGACTAAACTGCTCATCTTCTTTGCCTCTTCCTCCTCCCTCCTTGTACTTTTTTTTTTTTTAATCCATTGTTAGGAGTCTGCAGATGCAGAGTGCCAACTGTATGCATGGATCTATGCCATTTTATAAAGGACTTAAGCATCTGTATATTTTGGTACCTGTGGGGTCCTGGAACCAAGCCCACAAAGATACTGCAGAACAACTAAGTTTTGAGGGAGTCAAAAGTTACATTTGGTGCCCTGACAGGTGTGTGAGAGAGGCAAGTAATGCATGTTTCTCTCCCTCTTCTTCCTTTCCCTCTTTCTAAAAATAAATAAATCTTTAAAAAAGTAACATATGGATTTTGAACTGCATTGGAGGTACTCTATTTTTGACCCGCAGACACATCCATGAAGAAACTGACTTCAGCCATTAATCCCTTTGTTCTCTATCTAATCTCTCTCAACTCCCTCTAGACTGTTTACGCAAATCTTTCCCAGTCTGAAAAGGGAGCCTCCTTTGACCCGGAGCTCCTTTAAGCCAGCAATTTTCAACCAATGTGCTGCAAGAATTTTTTAAACATGCAATACCTGATTAGTCAGGGGCACCAGCCTCTTCCCTTGAATTGTCATATTAAAAAATGACAACAGCCAACACAATAGCTGTCCAGTGTGAATGAATCAAAATTACACTTTGTCAGATCGGCAAAATATTATTTTTTTTTGGTGTGCTGCAGAACCTTGGTAATTACCTTATGTGTGCCATGAGGTGAAAAAGGTTGAAAATTGCTGCTCCCACCTAGTATCCTATCTTCTAGTTTTCTATCATGGCCATGCTCTCTGTTTTTTCACTTTCTATTCACTTCCCAACCTACATACATTTTAATTATGTCAACTTCACTAAAATTGAGTCATCAGTGACAAAATCTGACAAATTTCTAGTCCTCGGCACATTTGAATTTTCTTTAGCATTTTTTTTTTTTTTTAAGATTTTATTATTTTCAAAGAGGTTAAATGTCAATGTATGGTTGCCTTTCGCCTGCCTCCAGCTAAAGACCTGGCTGGAAACCTGACTTGCAACCTGGTTAGGTGCCCTGGCTGGGAATCAAACCAGCAACCTTTGGGTTCGTAGGCCAGCACCTATCCACTGAGCCAGGGCCTAGCATTTGACTCTTGATATTTGGAATGGATGGTAAAATTTTTTATGAACAAAGTGGGAATCAATGGAAGGACAATAAGAAGTTGCTCTTTAATTCGTGAACCCAACGAATTATAGCTAGCTATAGTAGCCAGGATAATGTTACCTCCCTCCCCTGCCCCATCCCTCACAGATGTCCACATCCCAGTCCTCAACCTGTGAATATGATGTGTTAGGGGAACTGAGTTTGGGATGGAATTAAATGTGCTAATCATTTGGCCTTCAAGTGGGGAGATTATCCTGGAATTTCAATGTAAAGCACTATACTCACAAAGGTCTTTATTTATTTACTTATATTGTTATATTACATTCATCCCATTCCCTGACCCGCCCTGCTTCTCTCCCCTTCCCCACCCAACCACTCCCCACCCCCACAAAGGTCTTTATAAATGAGAGGAGGCAAAATAGTGTGTTAGAGTGATAAAATATGATGAAGACTCAATCAGCCATTGCTGGCTTTGAAGATGGAAAGGGCCATGAGCCAAAGAATGCTGGTGGCCTCTAGAAGCTTGACAGATCAAGAAAACAGGTTCTTCCCTACAACCTTCACAAAAGAACCAACCCTGTTTTTGTTTGTTTTTAAATATTTTATTATTTTTAGAGAGAGGGGAAGTGAGAGAGGCAGAGAGACATCAATGTATGGTTGCCTTTCACTGGCCTCCAGCTATGGACCTGGTTGGAGACCTGGCTTGCAACCTGGTTCTGTGCCCTGGCTAGGAATTGAACCAGCGACCTCTGGGTTCATAGGTAGGCCAGTGCCTTATCCGCTGTGCCACCAGCCAGGGCTAACCCTGTTTTTATCTTTAAACCAGTGAGACCCATTTCAGGCTTTTGAGTTCCAAATCTATTAACTGTCACTAAACTTTTAAGTCACTAAGTTTTATGTTAATTTGTTACATCAATGAAATTATTACAATAACCATTTCTATCTTTAAAATATAGTTGAATCTTGTGATTTTTCTATCGAGGCTAATTTGCTTAGTGGGGGCTTTGGGTAGTGATAAAAAGGAAACTAGGATCAAATGAGAGGTTATTGAATCTGTATCCCTTTAGCTACTCACCTCTGACCTTCATGCTCTAAGCTGCATGCTTATAATAATATATACTAGTCCTATTACCTGAACTAAAAGCCCTTAGGAAAACGTAGGGTACATACTTGCTTTGGGAACAAAAGTATAAAGAAAAAAAAATACTGTGATATTGTACTTTTTACCTTGGTGAGAAGAGAAAACTTGTTGGTTCCTGTTAGGAAGCAATTGCTAATGGCAGTGGGTGGTGAACCAAGCTGAAAAGGAAGAGGTGCTCAGAGTCAACCTAAACCATACAGTGACAGCCAAGTATAAATGCACAGATTCTTTGACCACCAATCTCCAACTTTCCTAAAGCTTTCATCCAACAACTCAGTATGAGTTTATCCTAAATCCAATTCTTCCTGCTTTGCTTTAGTACTTGCCCTAAAGCATAGGAATTAACTACTGTTTTTCAAAGCTAGGAGAATTTCTTGTTAACAAAATAGAAAGGTAGGAGGCCTCATTTTGATGGACAGGAAGAGAAGATCATTCCTGTTGCCTTAATTTGAAAGTCTATGTGTAAGAGAGCAGACAGAAGCCTCAGAACTTGGGGGATGGGACTCAATGGAGCACAGCCATTTCCCCCCCAAGTAGAGCTTATGGGGCCTGCATGAGAGTTCTCAGGTGGCCACAATTGGTCACCCTACTCACTGTATCACAGGTCGCCATCAGGGTTTAAAATAAGGCAGCAGCCTTTTGCGCAGGAGAGAGAGCACCCCATCAGCCAGCATGGGATTTGGTGTGTAAGAAGGTGTCACACAGTTCTGAATTAAAAGCCGAAAAACACCACAACATGGGCAAAACCTCCCCAATCAAGCACAGATGAATGAGAGCCGCCAGTAAAGCTGAACTGTGCCTAGGAAATAAGAAGCCACAAAGTTCTCCTTTCCTACAAAAAGATGGTACCTCTGACTTTTCTGTTCTAAAACTGGCCTGACTTGGCAAAAGGGGAGGCAGGACTATGTATTTATGGGTGTTTTAAAGGGAGTGGGACTTAATGGCAGAATTCTACCATTAACCTAAATCTTTAATAACCTTTAAATAAACCCCTTCTTTTTCAGCAAACTCTGGTAATAAAAAGAGTTATGCTTGTGGCGGTGGGCAGACAAGCCCTTCATAACTGAACAGCCCATGGTTTCTGTTTCACGTGGAGCATTTCTCATAGGACATAAGGCATACAGAGGTTGGATTTAGAAAGTAGCCCTTTGTGGCTTCACCTGAAGATGACTACTTTTCATTAGAAATTATGTTCTGGGTTGCATAACAGGAATGAACCTTAAAATGTACCTGAGCTCTTTCTTTCTCCCTTTCACTTTATAATTCCATTTATTAATCCGTCCCACCTGCCTAGCATTTAAGTCTACTGTGGAGTCGCAAGATCAGACAGCAGTTTTGACTTTAGGTTTGGCAAAAGGATTTTCATAACCTTTACATCACTTCTTAAACTAGAATCTTTGAATTCTCTGCCAGAGCTTTTTCTTTTTGTGATTTATTTTGATAATCTATAATAATTAATGGAAGTGTAGTCCAGATCACCTTGATTCCAGAGCCTGTGTTGTGTTTAGGTTTATGGTCTTGTTGGCACATGTAACAGTACTTCATCTTAGGCAAGTGAGAACAGAAATAGGTAATAAATGCTCCTTTCTGACAATGTGAAAGCAAATGACACCAATGAAAGAATGAACAAAGGTTTCCTAAAGTTCCCAGTAGAGAAACTGGTCATTATATATATGAAAAACAGCATAGTATAGACATACCAAATTTTAAAAACTTAAATTGTGTTTTAAGAGGTAATTTAATTTGTAAAAAAAATAAAAAGATATTAATTTTGTTATGTTTTCCCATACTTTATATTTCAGTTTCAATTTAAATTTACCTCCTCTACTGTGAGCCCTTAGTGTAAGTAATTACTGCAACTATTTTAGGTCTTCCTCGCAATCACATCACATCTAGATTATTTCAAGAGCATGCCAAGTGGTCTTTGTGCCTCTAGTTTCCACACCAAGACACTTTCATTTCATCTCCCACACTGTTCTCATAGTTATCTTTTTGCTATTAAAATCTAATCTAGCCCTGGATTGTGAATGGAGAGGTTGCCAGGTCGATTCCCAGTCAGGGCTCGTGGCTGGGTGGCAGGCCAGTTGGGGGATGAGTGAGAGAGGTGGCCCATCAACGCATCTCTCCCACACTGCTGTTTCTCTTCCTCCCTTCCCCTTTCTCTAAATCTTTAAAAAATACGTGATCAAGATTTTTTATGCTAAAAATTTAATTCTCCCATCTCATCCCATTCAAAATAAACTCTGAGCTCATTACCTGGCCTGTTTAAGTACTCTGGACATCCAGCCTTGTTTTATCTCATTTAATCGTTTTTACTCTTTCTCTCTCCACTCCCCAACCCGCCTCTACACCCTACTGCAGCCAAAGTACTTGGAAACTGACTCACCAGGCCAAGTTCTCTGAGACTTTACTTTGTACCCTCTGCCTGGGAGCCACCTCCCTTTTTTCCACCTACACCTTTTTTTTTTTTTTTTTTTTTTTCCCACTTAAAAGATAACTCTTCCTTAGAGACTTTCCCTTACCACCCTCAGCTTACTCTGTGCATGCATTTGTCATTGAACACACTATTGTAATTGCCTTATCCTTGATGATCTCCCAAATTTAAAAAAAAATTTTTTTAATGTGTTTATTTTAGCCAAACTGTCTTTGCCAGGAAGCCTGATCTCAAATGCTCTCAACCAGATGTTCTTAAAGGTGACATCTAGGTCTTTTATCTATGTATTTTCAACATCTAACTTAGTGTCAAATGCAAAATGGGCCTTCAAAAATGTTTTTAAAAATGAACATTTAGGAGAATGGTAGTGATTCTGTCAGCATGTCTCTATTACATTAACATTCTTCAGCCTAACACTAAAAGACCTAAATATCATCGACTGCCACACTGTGTAAGTCTCTTGGTCTTGCCTCAACTTGCATCAAAAGCAGTCCCATATTATAAATGGCTGTTTTTAAAAACTGTACTTGTAAGCAGGGAGGCTTTTTTGGAAGGCACCATTGTAGGTGAACAATATTATGGTGACTAGATTTCAAGCTGGCAAGTATAAAAAAGGCAATTATGTTATACAAAACTTAACCACAATGGTGGTGGCCTGAATTCTGTTTTCTAGGGTAGGAAGCCTTGCAGTGCTGGAACAAAGAGGAAGAAAAAAAGGTTTACTTCTCATTCCTAGTTCCCCCAAGAACAGTAAGTTTTCCTGTGACATTTTCCTTTGCCTTCTTTCTGTACACCTCTCCATGGAGTCTTCAATGTCCTTACCCTGCCTCCTCTTGTCTCTCATCATAGCCCGACCCAAACCCTACCACTAAAATGCTCCAAAGTAATCTCCTTCTCTCCATTACTGAGACTACAAAGGAAAGTGAGGAAAGCTAAATTCACACAATATCTAATTACATCTTAACTCTCATGTTTTTTTTTTTTTTTTTTTTTTTTTTTTGAGCAGGGTTGTCTACATTAGTCTTGAAGAGTTGAATTTCAAGCACTGTAGTAACCAGGTCTCCCTCTTTCCCTCTCTCTTTTGAAATATATATGTATGTATGGATCTTTTGTAAGATGGGGATCATACTGGTCTCCTAAAGTAAAGCCCAATCTCATTATTATTTAATCATTAACTTTGAGATTTACCATGCTTTGATGATGGGATATCTCTGAAATAGCCACAACTCTTCAACACCAAATAAGCCAAATTCTTTAAGTCCTTTTTTTTGTCTCTCAGATGTAGAATATTTCTTAGCAAGTTCATTCTTTTAGTGCCATGTGTTGTATACAACAAAAAAATCTATAGGTACTAGATAGTATGTGTTAAAAACCAAAGGCCTCACGTAAGTGGCTTCATTAAATTACTTTGATACTGTACAGAGCTGTTTAAAACCACCATGTATAACATTCTCACAATCATGCCTAACTTAAAATTCTTTAGAATTATAAATTTATCACTACCTTACTGAAGAAATTTTGCATAGCTATATTTAAACAATCAAATATAGCCTTGGTAAAATGATCATTTCTAGTCAAAGTCATCCTCTATCTGTTTGCTTTAGATTTTTTGCACTTTCATTAAATAAAAAAATAGTGTAATTTATTAACGTTAGTAATTTTAATTTTGATTCCTTATTTTTAGTTAAGTACCTATAATTTGTATACTGGGACCCACAAAAAGATGGCTGCCCTAGTGGCTGGCCACATCACACATCCACACCTGTCAGCCTGCACTTACAGGAAACACCTGTGCAGGAAACCTAACCTACACCAATCACAAACAATCCTCCAACTCAGCTATACAGATAGCTGACCTTTCCTCAGGAAACAGGACCTTCTAGCCAATCATGCCCTGTTTCTGTGTTGCTACTTCTAATGCTGTATAAAACTCGCTCCTGTCCCGAATCTCTCTGGAGCAGTGCTTTGCTGATTGTGAGGCTCTGTACTCCCTAATACATAGGTTGTTTTCCTTTGAGTAAAGGATATCAAACTTGTTACTAAATTGTTTTATTTTGTTCATTGCTAGTATCTCACATTCAAACTCCTTCTCTAGATGCATTAGCCTTGATTTCCAACCTACTTGATTTCATTTGAAAATTAAAAAATTTCTATAGAGTAGGCCAAAGTCAGTATATTCCATTTCTGGCCACAATTATGCACTTAATTTTCAATGAAATACAAATGCTATTTAAAATTAATTTTGAATCACTGTTTCATTAAATAAATATTGATGAAAACTCCAAATTTGACTGACAGAAAACGCTTATTATTATACTAAAACCAAACTTAAGTTGTTTGCACTAAAGGAAAAACCTCTTGCTGGCTGTAAATCTTTCACATTTTACAAGGACATTATATCTTATTTACCATCAGTAACCTTAAAAGTATTGAGGTATTGAAAATATTTAGTAGTAAGTTTCCAAACTGATTTTACATTTTGGTTCTAATTAATTTTTAAGTTTGTTCCTTTTTTTTTAATATTTATTTTTACTGTATTTTTCCCAGTACCACTTATCCCCCTTGTATCCCCTGTCCCTCCCACAATCACCACCATGCTACCCATGTCCATGAGTCCTTTATCCTTTTTGTTTGATCCTCCACCCCTCTGACTCCCCATACTGTCATCCTGTTCTCCATGAGTCTGTCCCTATTTTGCATGTTAGTTCGGTCTGTTCATTAGATCCCTATTTACATTGAGATGATTCACATACCATAAATTCACTCTTTTAAAGTGTACAATGCACCGGGTAGTAAATTCAGAGTTGTGTGACCACTGCCATTACCTGATTTTAGGATATTTCATCACCTTTTCCAAAAACACACACTCACTAGCAGTCATTCCCCGTTCCTCCTGCCCCTAGTCCCTAACAATGAGCATCTACTTTCTGTCTACTACGGAAATAACTATTCTAGTTATTTCATATAAATGGAATCATGTAATATGCAGCCTTTTGTTTCTGGCTATTTTCACTTAGCAGAATAGATTCAAGCCTCAAGATAAATGTGTGGCATATATCAGTACTGTGTTCCTTATTAACTAATACTGTTGCATCATATGGATGTATTACAATTTATGTATGTTTATCAGCTGATGGAAATATGGATTGTTTCCACTTTTGACTATTATGAATAATGCTACTTAAACATTCATGTACGGAAGTTTTTATGTGGAAAATATTCTAATTTATTTTAGCTTAAACATTTGCATGGTTCATTATGTATCAAAGACAATTTTAAGGTCAAAATTATGTTCTTAGCATGAAATAAACTAGTTTCCTAAACCACATGACTTGTCTTATTCATAAAAGTGAGATTCTGAACAGGTAAGATATAAAAACTCATTTGATTTTCATGCATGCAATATAACATTTTGTTGACTGGATTCTAAATTACTTATTCCAAGCAGAATATAAAAACACGTATTCTGAATATAAAATCTGGACCACAAAATTTACAATTTAATTAAACTAATACACTGTGTTCTGAGTCCTTACCAAGTTATAAAATGAGAGTTACAAAGATCTGAAATGTAGATGCAATATTAATAAAAATTATGTACTGATTTCTGGTCAAGATGGCAGCATACGCAGACATGGCTTGTCTTTTTGCACAACCACATCAAAATTACAGCTAAAATATAGAACCACCATCACTCAGAACAGTCAGAAACTGAGTTGAATGGAAGACTTGACAACTACAGAATTAAAGAAACCACATCCAACCAGACTGGTAGGAGGGACACAGACATGGAATGGGCTGGTCCCTCACTCACATATAGTGGATAAAAATTCAGGAAGGATATCTCAGAAGCAAATAGTCCCAGCCCCCTAGCCCAGGGATCCAGTGCCAAGAAGAAAAGTCCCCACAACTTCTGGCTGCAAAAGCAAGTAGGGATTGAGTCAGTGGATAAATCGCTGGAGCCCCAAGCAGTTCCTCTTAAAGAACCCACATACAGACTCACCTGCTCAGACTGACTCCTTCTGGGCTCCAACCGGGGTAGCAACTTGAAAGGCACCAGAGAGATGCTGAAGTGTCTGGCATGAATGTGAGCAGAGGCCACTGTCCCTTTTCTAAACCCTCCCCCAACAGAGCTAGCAGCTGGTGTCATTTCTGAGACTCCATCAACCTGGCTAATAGAGATCAGAGATCCCCAGAGACTGACTGACCTAACTTACAGTCCACCCAAGCTGTATATCCATACGAATGGCTGGTCTGGGCTCCCGCTGCACAGCTTCCTAAATCCTCTCAAACAAGCAACAGCTGCCTCCGTGAGCCCTTGGCTGGGCACTAGCAGCAGCCAGCCTAGATTCACAGCTTGGTTTCACCTGGGAATCTCCAAGTCCACAAAGGTGGCAGCCATTTCAGATTGCGTTATAACCCAGGCAGGGTGGCCCCAGACAATGCACAGGAAGGGCTGACCTTGGCCTGTATCACCCATGAAATCCCAGGGCCTGCACACCCAATGGACAGCTACAGACCACACCACCCTGTCCCTGCACAGCAACACACCAACAAGGGGTTGGTGTTAAGTGGTCACAGCCAATCCTTGCACGTGGCCTGGGTAAATCCCTTCCACTGGTCTGCCAACAGCAACCAAATCTCAACTGCAAGAGGAGGATGTACTCAGCCCACATGAATGGTGCACCTTGAGTACCCAGCTTGGATGATAGGGGAGGCTGTGCCACTGGACCCTATAGGACCTGTGGACATTAGGCCACACTACCAAGACAGGGAGTCAAAGCAGCTCTACCTCATACATAGAAACAAACACAGGGAGGCTGCCAAAATGATAAGACAAGGGAACACATGGCCCCAATGAAGGAGATCAAAATTCCAGAAAAAGAGCTAAACGAAATGGAAAGATATGTAATCTATAAGATGCAGCATTCAGAACACTGGTTATAAGGATGCTCAAGGAACTTAATGAGGACCACAACAGCTTAAAAAAGATCCAGTCAGAAACAGAGGATACATGAACTGAAATATAGATCAATTTAAAGGAGAACAGTAGAGTGGATGAAACCTAGATTCAAGTCAATGATATGGAACATTAGGAAGCAAAAAGCAACCAATCAGAAGAAGAAAAAAAAATACAAAAACATGAGAATGGTAGAAGGAGCCTCTGGGACTTCATGAAGTCCAACATTTGCAGCACAGGGGTGCCAGAGAATAAAAAAAGCAACAAACTGGAAATCTATTTGCAAAAACGATGAAAGAAACCTTCCCTAATTTGGTGAAGGAAATAGACATGCAAGTCCAGGAAGCAAAGAATCCCAATCCAGATGAATGCAAAGAGGCCCACTCCAACATACATCATAATTAAAATGCAAATGTTTAAGAACCTTAAAAGCATCAAAAGAAGTTAGTTACCTACAGGGGAGTTCCCAGAAGACTGTCAGATTATTTCTCAAAAGAAACTTCACAGACTAAAAGGGATTGGTAAAGAAATATCCCAAGTCATGAAGAGCAGGGACCTACAGCCAAGATTGCTCTACTTGGCAAAACTATTATTTAGAATAAATAAAAGGGTAGAAAGAACTTCCCAGATAAGGGGGGTGGGGAAAGGAACTCATCATCACTAAACCATTATTATATGAAATGTTAAAGGGACTTACTTAAGAAAACGAAGATCAAAACTGTGAATACAACAATAAAATTAAAAAAAAAAAAACTGTGAATAGGAAAATGGTGAAAAATACAAATCTATCGACATTTGAATCTGAAAAACAAATTAAGAAAAGGAGAACAGAGAAAGGATCATGAATACGAAGAGCATTTTGATTGTTGCCAGATGGCAGGGAGTATGGGGGAAGTGGGTGAAGAGATGAGGCTAAGAAGTACAAATAGCTAGTTACAGAATAGTCTTGCAGAGGTATAGTATAGAACATGGATTAGCCTAATCCATGACCTGTGGGCAGGGACACTGGTGGTGGGATTGCCTGAAGGAGTGAGGTGCTGGGGGGTAGGGAAGGGCAAAAGGGGAAAAATCAGGACAACCGAAACAGAATCAATAGAATTATAAATGTATATGTACTAATCTATATTAACCATATTTATTCACATTTTAATTAACCCTTATACTCAAATGTGATTTCATTAACATGTTCACATCATGTTAAGACTTTGGCCCAGCTTCCTTATTTGAATTAGTTATTTGACACTTTAATACTAATTTTCTTGATATTTTTCTCATGTTTTATGCCAATTCATGCAAGAAAATATGATCTACCATAATTAGAAAGTTTTTGAGATTTCAATATATTCATTAAAAAGGATGGGATTGTTTTTAGGTCACTTTTCTACATTTTTGCTTTAATTAACTTCTCAATGTAAATGTTTCAATACATATCTTTTTCAGCATATTACAAACTACAGTATAAAAGAACATGGTTCTTTTCCTTTATTTCACATGGAGACATTTCTACCATTGTAAATCAAATAGGTCAAGTGAATAAAGTCAGTTTTAACTTTATTGGAAATTACAAAGTGGGATCTCTGTAACATTAGATATGAGAATAGTATTTTAAAGTTTGAGCTAATCTGATGCTACCTTGTTAAACATCAAAATGCTTCCAGGTCATGTTCCTTTTCGTTTTAAAGTTATCGAAATTTAGTAGAACTGTTAACTTGGCTGGTATAAATACAAATAAACAAACAGAAACCTTACCAACCAATAAATTCATTTTAGTGCCAAAAAATGAATCTGGGATTACACAATCACCTGTCTCCATTAAGCATGGATAATCTAGAGTTTCATACATTAGGATTTATTTATGTCATAATTTCTTGCATATAATTTTGATAGTGGTCAATGTAAAAAAAAGGTTTAATTTCAGATGTGTGTTTGTAAGGCAGGGATGTCATGAGTGGATTTCTTTATGTTCCAAGCAAAACTCCATTACAACCAAAATTCCTGCAAAACAATTTCCCTACCCCAACTGGTACCCCACTTGGTGCTGGATATAAGCAATGCCACTGGAAACAGTGAATTTAGAAAATTCCTTTTAGTCACTAGATAGAATTGTACTCAGAATACTAAAGAATGCAAACAGGGAGCACACCTCTGTTATACTAATGAGCAGATTGATGTTGGCTAATAGTCAAAGGGTTAAAAAATAATCTAACAATTTAGTAGTTAAGAATTCGAGCTCTGAGATTAGGCTGCCTAGGTTTAAATCCTGGCTCTACTACTTAATAATTATACAAACTTGAGTGTTTCATCTGTATAATGGGATTTGGTGTGATGAAAGAATTAAAGGCATATTGGATAAGGAGCTGGCCTGTGAACCCAAAGGTCGCTGGTTCGATTCCCAGTCAGGTCCATAGCTGGAGGAAGGTGAAAGGCAACTATACATTGATGTTTCTCTCCCTCTCTCCCTTTCTCTCTTTCTGAAAATAATAAATAAAATCAAAAAAAAAAAAAAAAAAAAGGAACAGCATATATACTTCAGTAATAATTATTAACACTTTTAAATACACAGTATCCATCCTTGGTTATTTTTATTTTGAATTCTTCTACATCTTATTCGCAGAGATGCATAATAAATAAGAATGTTATAGTAAAACTTAAGTTATACAGAACACTTGGGAAATAGATCCTTCTGGATAGGTTATATTTTACATAGGGTAACTTTATTAGATATAAAAAAATCAACAAATGGGATTAAACTATTCCCTAATCCTATTACACACTTTCACGCCTCCTTAGGGAGAGTATACTTGTGGTAATTAAACTTTTTTTCTTAATGAATAACATAAATAAGCCTACTTGACACTACCTAAGATTTGTGTAACATATAGTTAGAAATCAGGATGTGTGTGAACTTGGTTGTGAAACAAAATTACATCTTTATTTTTACTAATACTAATCTCTAACTGAGCATTTCCTTCAATTTTGAATGTAACTAACAGACAGCTGTAACTGTGTAACCAATAGAAATCACAGATACTTTATAACACAACTGTTGCCAACTCCGGAAATATTTATATCCATCATTTTAAAAACTTGGTCTCTCTAGACCCATCATTTTATCTGAGTAAATAGAGCAGAAATATTCCTGTATCGAAAGTCTGGTTTTAAAAAATATTTTAAAATTTTAACATTATTTTGAGGAGAGTCTATGGCTTCATCAGACTGTCAAAGTGGCTTGCAGCACCAAAAATTTTAAGAACTCTGACCTGAAATCTGTCCCAGTCCGCTGTGCTCTGTTAAGAGCATTAACATGTTTCATTATACTTTCATACTGAAAATTGTTTAAACTAGAGTTAACAAAAATCGGCTTCTTCAAGATAGGAATGCTTCCCACCACCCTTGAATCCTGGCTTCTGAAAAAACAAAACAAATAGAGAAATGAGTCAAAATTAGATTCAGACAGCATTTAAAGTAGAAACATAAAATATGCTACACTCCTAGTTTCTAAATTAAGAAACAGTATGAAAGGCCATTCAATAAATACTCTCAACTCAGCAGCGTGGGTTCAAATTCTGTTTCTGCCATTTATTAACTATGTGACTTTGGAATAGCATCTTAATCTCTATGTGCATCGGTTTCTTTATTTGTAAAGGGAGTTAACAAGCACAGTATCTGGTTGATGATGTGTTCCATAAATATTACCTCTATTATTATTACAGATTTACTTCATACTAAGGCTAGTTAACGTCTTACTAGTTTAATAACTTACATGTGTACAGCACTGTAGTCTACAGTGCCCTTTCACATACATTATGACATCTAAACACCACAATACCTGTGAGAAAGGACAGCTATTATTGTGCCTAGTTTAGATTTGAAGTAACTAAGTTGAGGAACCAACCACGCAGTATCAAACAAATGGGAATATAGCCAGAAATCAAATCTGGATTTCTCTCTCCACCCCAACTGCCCAATCCTGTGTTTCTACAGTTAGAATGGTTAAAAGAACAAAGGAAAGATTACTTGGGGGGAAAGGGTGGGGGCAGGTGTGTAACAGACCACGAGGGTGAGCGCTGGAGTGCTTTGCAACTTCACAGCGCGAGCCGCTCTGACCAGAATAATTTGTACCACCTGGGAGTTTATTAGCAATGTTTCCTCTCAGGCTTCATCCCAGCCTTTAAGTCAAGACATGCATTTTCAGCAAAATCCCTAGGTGGTCCACATAGGGACTAGTTTCAGAAGCACTATTTCACGAATTGCTCTAGTAACCTTATTATGTTATGGTCTCTTTAACAGTATACATTAACTCATTTATCACAGACCTGTTTTTATTAATACTTTCTTGTAACAAATAACTTGATGCTTCCCTTATTTTTTGATGTTTCCCTTTTTAAATGTACTTTTCCCTTTTAAGTATGTATTTTTAAGCAAGTTTTTATTTCCACTTCATTCTTAGCGATTCCCCACTTCGTTAAGTAGGCTCGTTAAGAAATGTTAGAAAACTTTAAGCAGATCAGTGCCTACCTTTAAATTCCTTTAAAAAATTAATGTATTACTAACCCTTTGACACTAGAGAGCAAAATCGCCCTCTATACTTCACACCCAGCAGTTTAAAATAGGCCAATCCTATCCTAACATTTCTTCCCCTGGATGTTTCACCAAGTCTTGGGTTTTCTGACCCAAAACTTCGACTTCTTGAGTTTCGCTGTAGCTTCAGGAATGGAAATATACCAACAGGAGGAAAAGCTAGTAAATCTATTCCCATACCTATACTTGGCACGTGGTGCCGGTTGACTAGAGACCAGTAAACAGCCTCCCTTTTTCTTTCTAACCTCCAAGTTACTCAATTCACAGGTGAGTTTTATTCCTAGGCTGCTCTAACTTTGGGAAGAGGTCTAAGCTACGGGCCAGCTGGTCTCAATATTGACCCTCCAGGATCAGAAATATGCTAGATTTCGGCTGGTGGGAGCGCCGATCAGCGGCCTGCTAGTTTCTGTCTTAAGTGCCGATTCCAGTTTTGAAGGACACCACCTCCCAGCGGTTAACAGACCCAAACCGGCAGATTAAATCTCTCTCACCTGCCTCACTGGAAACTTCAAAAGCCCGGGTCAACCTGGCCTAAAAGTATCTAGTAATTGGTCCAAGGCGCCTCCCACCGCACATTCCAGATGGGGCGCGTGATAGGGATGCATCGGCGCGCGCTCTGACCAAGCCGGGGGAATTCCATTTCCTCTCCCTCCCACCAGTATAAGCATTCAGGGGCGGCGCTTCCACGGAGACGGCCCATCCCAGCTCCAGAGGGTGCCTCGCCGCCTCTCGCGAGAGTTCCTGCGTTTGTGGGCGGGCCCCCATAAGGAAGAGCGCACAAAACTGCCCTTAAATCATTGCAGCTTACAGCTCCCGTAAACCAGCCACGAGGTTATCGCGAGACCGCCTCTAAACCAAGTGAGAAAACTGGGGGGAAGCTGCTGGGAAGGGTGTGGGGCTCTACTGCGCAGCTGCCGTTTCCATTACCTGCCTCCCATGGTCTCCTTCCGGTTCTCGATGCTTCTCTGAGTCTCAGGGCTTCCGCTGCCCGTCTACCCTTCCCCCCCAGCCCATGACCCGCCTCCGGCCCCCGCCCTCCCAGTCCAACCTCCGATCAGTTTAATTAGAAGGCGCTGTTCTGAAAAGAAGGAAACGTGGGTAGCGCGGACCCTCGATCCTGGACGTGGGAAGTAAACCGTCCCCCTGTTCCCTTGGATTCGTTCTGTGCTCGCGAAGGCGGCGTTGGCGGACTGATACGCGGCGGTGAAGAGGCAGGAGGAGGGGGGGAGGGGCGGAGCGTGGCAGCTGGCAGTAGTTCCGTCAGAGCGGACATCTTGTGGCTGTGTCGTGCGCGTGAGCCCCGTAGGGCCGGGGAGGCACCAGCTGCCGCGCGGGGAGGAGGCCGAGGCCGCAGCTTGAGGGAGGCCCCGGCCCCTCAGTACGCGTGGGTGTGGGCGGCCGGGGGAAGGGGAGGGAGGCTGCCCGCTGGCCGGCCGGGGAAGGGGAAACGCAGGCCTTGGGGAGGCCTGAGTGGCCAGCCTGTTGGGTGGAGTAGGGTGGGACCGCTCGAGAAGCCGGGGCTGCTCCTGGTTAAGAGGGAGGGGGAAGGGGCGCGTCCTTGCGCTGAAGCCGGAGCCTCTAGGGCTGCACCGGCGCGCGGTGGCGGTGGCTGGGCCGGCGCGCGCCCGGGAGCGCGCTGGAAGGCGGAGTGTACGGTGGCGTCAGGGGCGACACAGAATAGCTCTAGCTGCGGGGACAGCAGCACAGATCAAGCCTCTCTCTATTTTCTTCTCCTCCCTGGCCGCACCTTTGAATAGAAACCGAAAGAAGCTCGGCGTCAGTCCGGAGCCTCCTGCTTCCCCCTCCCCCCTAGCCTTTCTTTGCCCTAGTGACGCCGGCATAGCGCCGACTAGGCCCCGGCTCCTCCTCTGCTGGGCTCTGGACCCTGCCCCGCACCCACCCCTTTCTCCTACGCCTCTTCCTCTCCCACCCGGGTCTTTTCCTTTCGAGAGTCCGGGAAGTCAGACCAGTAGCCACCCCTCCGCTCTTACAGTCACTCTCGCCCCCTCTTCGGGCCGAAGCGCCGTGTACGGGCTGTTGGTGGCCTTGCCACGCCACCCCACCCCACCCGGATCCCGACCGTTTTGAGGGACCTGGATTCGTCGGGGACTCTCCGGGGCCTGTGCGAGTGCTGATCTGCTCCGTTTTTGCAAAAGGCGCCTGTGTCTGGCAGAGCCGGTGTGAGACGAAGAGACAATCCTTCCCTGCCGCCGGGATAATCAAGAGTTTTGGCCGGACCTTGGAGCACACACCGAGATAGCGAGGAGCCAGACGGAAAGCACAGACTATGGCGCTGAAACGGATTAATAAGGTAACGAGTGGAGCCGGAGGGGATGGGGTCAGGGAGGAAGGGAAGGAAGAAGGCAGGCTCAGGCCCGGAGGAAGCGTGGGAGTTGGAGAAGTATAATTACGAAAATGTCCTTTCTTGGGTCGCTCTTCCATTGGAGAATGGGGTACGCGGGTATATACTTGATGAAGAAATGAGGTTTAAAGGTTGTGAACAGCACCTGTAAAGCAACTGGGGTATCTTTGATTCGAGTACGTTTCAGTGAAATCGGTGCGAGTTTGGGCTTGGGAAGAGTGGTTTCAGGCTACTTGGTTCTGCTCCTGAGGGAATAGTGCGTCCCATTTCGGGGTCAGAATCCGGGAGAGACGCTCCCGTAGGTGTCATGTCCTATTCTTGATGCTTGAAAACTTACTTAATAGTTGTAAGATCAAGGCCATAGAGTTGCTAGGTGAAGAAAGGTGTGAACTTGAGCGGGGGAAAGAGGCAGAAATCCGGGGTGTCCCGGAACTTAACTGAGGGTTGGGGGGGAAGTGTCTTGCCACCCTAAGAGGAGTGAAGAAGTTTAGTCAGAAACTCTTAATCATTCTGGGCAAGTTACACAAGCGTAAGTGGGGTTGGGAGGAGATGGAATGACACAGTGTTGCCACTTCCTAAGGTTCAGGCTATTTATCGGAAGCACACCGGGAACTGATGTAAAAGCCTTCTGGAAGCTCCCTTTCTGTTTTGGCCCGGAGTGCGGGGGGGAGACGGGGTGCGATGGCAGTAAACTAAGGTTAGGTGTGCCTGCTTTGCTCATTTAATAACACTGGGGGGAGATTGTTCTGCTACTTTAAACGTGGTCTCATACTAACCTGTCGGTCTCAGATGAAAAACAGCGTATTTCAGGGCTTAGGAAGAGCGGAACCTCCACCTCCGGTGGTTTAGTCTCATTTTCTTGCTCTAACTTCTATCCCGCATTTTAAGATGGCGGCTGCTTTTACTGGTTCAGGCTCTTTCCGGCATCTCCTTTAGTAATAGTGTGAAATAATACTCTTTGTTAAATGTTAACTTTGCATCAGGTTATGCACCGCTGAGACCTTCTCAATCCTTAGCTATATTCAAACTCTCAGACTGTATTTCCCTTTTTTGTAACTTGTGTATGTGTGGTGTGTTGGTTCTTGCACAATCCAGGAGGGTGGAGTATTTACAGCTAATTTGAAAAAAATGTAATGGAATAAATTCAGCCTTACCAAAACTAGGAGACAAATCTTGGTAGGTTAGAATCTTTGGTTTTGGTAGGTTATTTTTATTTTTAAAGAGTTATACGTGGAAGGAAATTCGAGGTCTTGGCTTTGCTAAGAAAAACCTGGTACTGCTTAATTTTACATTTATGGGTGACTTTGGTGTTTGTTAGGCAAGCTGGTCTATTTGAAGATGATGATTTAGACCTTCATTCATGTATTGATGCTGAAATCATTGATTTTGTTTAGGGCCATCTTTGCAATGTCATTGTGAGTTTTAGGTGAATATAAACTTGTCTTTGTATATTTGAGAAAGTGGGGGGGGGGAAAGAGGAAGAAAAATTAGAAATTGAGACTTAAAAAGGATTACTTAATTACCCTTTTCTCTGACCCCTTTGAAGGCCAGGAACACCTTGGAGAGGAGTGTAGTTACATATTTTACAGCATAGTAAATACAAAGAGCGTAATTAGTACAAATCTAAACCATTTTAATTCTATAGGAATTCCGGCTACTAAACTGTCAGATAATTTCAATCCATAGCTTTTTATACATGTGGAACAGAACACTGTAAAGGAAGGTCTCATTGATTTTTTTTCTTTTGCAGGTGATAACCAGCTGCTGTGGCACCACTTGTAATGCTTTAAAAGCTCTAGAGAGGCAATAGGATGGTTAAGAGTGTGAACTTGAGAGCAGAAATGCTCCAGTTAGAAATTCTGGGACTGAGCAAGTTACCTGTATGCTTCTATAAAATGAGTATTTGTTTTATTTGAGCAGTAAATAGTTGTGTGCCTAGTTAGGGGACATAGCAATGAACAGGACAAATTTTAGAATTCTAGGGTTTTTGTTTTTGGTTTTTTTTTTTAGGATTAAATAGGTTAATGTGTGGCTTTGGATGGCCCCTGGCACATGACACTTAGTTTATTAAAGTTGTTTTTCTAGTCTAGTACTCTTAATATTCGATTGTCTTGTGAGTATTTTTGAAGATTTGTATGATACAGAAACTTGACACTTTATGAATTGGAAAAAATCAGTGGTATTGTTGTGATCATATGTTTTTTGTTTTTAAGTTAAACCCATAGAAAAGTTTTGACCTGAATATGGTTTACTCTTCATCAGGTGCTGTCAGTATCACACAGTGACACTTTTCTTTAATGCCAGATCCAAAAAATATTTCTTTTAGCAAATAGACAACTGTTGGGGGAAGGAATCTCTGTTCTACAAATACGAGGTCAAGTAGGCATTGGTGGTGTTAGGGTATTTTTGCGCCATGTGCCTGTTTCTTTAGATTTCTTTGAAACCCTCCAACTGCAAATACTGAGTTATTTTTAACGACGTGATGATTGTCGGACTATCTACCCATTGGCAATTCATTTGATCCAGCCTTTGAGTTTGTTTTGTTCTAAAGCTTATGTTCTTGCAATTTTTTTTTTTTTTTTTTTTTTTTTTTTTTTTTTTTTTTTTTTTTTTTTTTTTTTTTTTTTTTTTTTTTTTTTTTTTTTTTTTTTTTTTTTTTTTTTTTTTTTTTTTTTTTTTTTTTTTTTTTTGTTCTTGCAATTTTTTGTTTGAACCTTTTTTAGGCTGAGCAGCTTTGTTAGAAAATTTATTCTTTTATTTTTTTTCTGTATTTAGACTAGCTGTAGCGTGGCCTAATAAGGCAACTTATTATATAACATAATCAAGACCGGGAACTCCAAGTTGATTGGTGGTATTTGAGGACCATAGTAATTTTACTATTTCCATTAAATAAAATAACTACAGTGCATGTGTTTTGGGGAAGTTTAAAGAACATGGTGTTACATAAACTACAATGTGAACCAAGCCTGAGAGCATAGTCCATGCTTTGAGTGTTCACAATATATCAGGACTAATTGAACAACTTGGGTTAACTCACTCAATCTTAACAACTCAAAGAAGCAGGTACATTTATTGTTCCCATTTTGAGATTAGAAATCTTGAGACAGAAGTTTAAAAAAAAAAAATCAGGGTTATATCTGAATTGGGATTAAAACCTAGGCAGTCTGATTCCACAGGATGTGCTTTTAACAACTACAATGCCATGTCATCCTTTAGGTGTTCAAAAGTCTTCTTTTGCATGTATCATTCTAATAATAACTTGGGGTCTTAGCATCTACTATATACCAAACAGTATTTCTAAAGCCTTTGAGTGTCAGCTCATTTAATGTTTACAACAACCTTGGGAGAGAGATGCTGTTACCATTCCACTTTTTACAGGAGGAAACATACACGGAGAGGTTAAGTTACTGGTCTATAGTCACACAGCTAATAAGTAACTGGAATTTAAATCAGTCTTCCTCAACTCAAAGTGTTAAACTCCATGCTGTACTGCTGTTGAACCATTTCACTTCCTGTTTTTAATAGGTGAATGAATGACGTTAGTCTTGGCTACCTGAAGTAAGCTCTGCCTCTTTTCCATTTTAGCGTTCAGATGAGATTTTAACTTTACTGTTAGATTACAACTGATTTGTGAATTAGGTTTTTAACTAACATGAATTTTGAAAATTCAAGTGCAATCCTTTTTGTCTCATCTCTTCAAGAACTATGGAAACTATTGTGTGCCAGCTGATCCCTTAGGATTATCTTAAACTTGCCCCCAATGAGCCTGTAGATTTGAAACACTGTATCTTATGGTTTTTACAGTATCCTTAAGACTTGTCTGTAGCCAGCTAATTTAATTTGTTAGGACAGTTGTGTTACTGAGGAGGGGTCCTGATCATGTAATGACCTTGAAATTTACTTAACTTGAATAAGGACAACTGACCTGAATTCCTGTGTGGTTTGGTTTCATCATGCCCACCTTTGGTGTTATGTCTAGTTTTGTTATTTGTGTAAATGTACAGTTGAAAACTCTTGCTAGCACTAGAGGAAAAACTTAGTAGGTAATGCCCAGTGCTAGTTTGTGTGTTAACTTAATGGGTTTAGGTGTCAACTGGTTATCCAAGATAACAATTAATTCTTGAGAATTACCAAAGCATTTCACTGTAATCTATTACAGAAGAGAGTAGGTTCCTAGTACTGAGATAAAAATATTCTTAGATTAAATTCTCACATCATAGGTTTTGCATTACATTTATATGTCAGAATGTTTAGTGGAGTTTTTGAAAAATATAGGTACATGGATGAGGTTTTACCAGACTTACTGAGTTATTTTCTCGGAAACAAGGCATAATTTTGAAGTGCTCCCTAGGGACATTTCTGGAGCTTCCCTCTGGTTGAGAACCACAGACATAGCAGGTAATCATTTAGTCAATACTTACTGAGATTTTACTCTGGCACAGTAGTCTAGTCCCAGGGGATACAAAACTAAGGAAGCCTATCATTACCAGTGAGAACCTTTGCTTTGAGTGTTAGAAACAAGCATGTAAACACATGAATGGGTATGTGCACCTTACACAACTTACCTTTTAATGGTATTATATACAAAGTAGGGGGAACGTTTATTGAAAATAATTATAAGAGGTATCTTCATTCACATATAAGCTTTACCCATAAAGATAGGTTCTGAATATCTGTATTGCACTACATTTTGTCATAGTTATAGGTTTTTTGTTTTTTTTTTTCGCAGTGAGTGTTTTTATTTGCTAATTTTACTTTGCCGAAAGAAACCAACATTCTGGAATTAGCAAAATCAATTTTATTTATTTTTTAATTGGAAATCTGGTTTTGATTTGGTTTTGCTACTGGAGCAAAGATCTTACTTGGATGCATTTAGTGAGTATTTTATTAGCCAATTGACCCTGTTAGATTAAGATTTATTCTTAAAGCTATTCCCTTGACCCTGTTATGTGGGAAGGAGAAAAATTCAATGAAATACTTTATATTTTGCCAAGACATTTGATTTTTATTTCCAACTAGCAACATAATCTTGTATGATTCAGAGACCTCCAACTTTTCATAATTGAATTTGTCCTGTTTGACCTTTCAGGCCTCAGTTATAATATGCTGCTTGGTTACTTGTTCATTTGCAGGATGGAACTCTTGTTCCTGTTAATCCCCACCTTGTTAAAATTTCATGGTTAATATATATAATTGAATATTTTCCATCCCTTCACTGCTGTTGATTTGTGTTTTTCATATATGTAAACTGCCTTATTTGCTGTCGTGGATTAAAGCTTAGAACTTAAATCTCACTTCTATCTTTGCCTATTCAGACAATGCTTACAAAAGAAGAGCTTTGAATCATCTTAAGTTACTTCTCTTTAATGGTGATCTAAAGAAAGAAAATGTTAGTGTTATTCATGTAAGCCATTCTTTGTATCTTGTCTAATGAACAAGCATGCTTGTATCTTCTATAATTACAACTAAACAGGAAGTTAAATCATGTCAGTGATGTAATGAGACATAGTATGCAGCATCTGTTAATCTTCAAGATAAACTTTGAGGGTTTTTCACAAGAAGTTACAAATTCTAAACTAAAAAGGAACTTTTTAAAGGACCCCCCCCCCATTTTTAAGTCTACAGTTTTATGAAATTGTTCAGATTACAAAATCTTTTGCCAAGTTTCATTCTGTTTGAAATAACAAACGTTCCTGAGATGTTTGTTGTTTTCCTGCCTTGCTGTTTGTATGTACATATGGTATGTAGAAATTTTACAACATTAATTTTAAAATTTGTTTGCTTCACAGTAAACCTGATCTTTGTAAGAATGATTGAGCAGTTATTTTTTGCCTGGTTAGACACTTAATTTGTACTGCATTTTGACCTTATTGGTCTAGATATTTTAATCCCTTAACATTGCTAGGTTGTAAAGGGTCCTTAAGGGTGATTCTTACCTCAAAATTTTGTATAAATTTATAAATGCGTTGCTTTTGTTCCCACCTTGTGCTGCTGTCTCTCCCAGTCCTTAAGGTAGTATTATGTTACTCAAAACATGTTTAAGTTAAAGGCAAGGGCCTGCTTTATAGTACTGATTTGCATGGTCATAAAATTCTTTAAGTCAAGTGGAAGATTTGATAGAAATGGACTCCTGAATAAAATCCTTTCAAAGATGTCATGAGCTTTAAATTTTCCCAAAAGCAGTGCTAGGAGATGATCTGTATTACTGCTCTCATTATGACCTTTGTGTGATGAGGTGCAGGATGGATGACGGATGGTGATACCAAATGATTGTGAAACATGGTGCTGATAATTACCGCACTTAAGGGTGGAATTCATAAACTTAACCTTATTATCACAGTAATCATCTGAGTTAAAATTTTGCAAGTCTTTGGAGAATGATAGAATTTGGACAAACTAGAGTATAAGTTATTTAGGAAGTTACAGTTTATTAGTAAAGTTGATCCTAGAAACTCAAATGCTTGATTTGGTTATGTTAATGGCTGTCACTGAAAGTTGAGCAGAATGTTTAAATGTTATTGGCAGCATTAAATCTTACTAGAGGCTAAAGTAAACCTTGGCTGCTCAGTAGTTCTGTTATTCACAAATTTTGTATTTCCAATTTACACCTTTGTGGAGGCAGGGATCATTGCTTATCATTGCTTGTACTTCCCTATCTCTTCAGGCCTGTAATGAAAATAGTGAAACAGAAATAAAGTATTTTATTTAGCAGCCTGTTCAGACTTATGGGTCAATGTCGCAACCTTTTCATGTTTTACCTTGCAACAACCAATGGTCAAAGCAAATATCTTCTTCAAACTATGTTTTCTTTTTTGAGTCCCCATTCCAAAAGGAATGGTCAGACTCATTACTGTTGGGTCATATGCCTCTCAGTGAGAACGCTCACAGGCTTAGGTTCTATCTGTTGGTTACCTTTTAGAGATATACTTGACTCCTTTTTCTACAGTGTGTGTGTGTATTTAGGCTTTTAAAGGGAAGCGGGTATTTCCCAGTGGGTAAAAGCCTGCATACTCACACTTAGCCAAGTGTGCAGGAGGTTTCAGGAGAAGCAATTCAGGGGAAGATCCCAAAAGGGAAATTTCCCCCAAACAGCACACTGTAGCTTAGAGATGTCTTTACTTTTGTGGATTATTTTATGGGCAGAACAGTTTTTAGCATTGTACCCTAATTGTATACCCTCAATCCATCTTAGAGCCCTTTCAAGGTGAGTGGAGCCTATAGCATTTACTAATGTGTGTTAGTCTTCCCTGCCAACTATTTTTATATTTCTCTGATCTTAATAGTTGGCCAGGAGACCTGAGTAATGCTGTCCTCCCCGGAGGGAGGAGTTAACAACAGAGGATGAAGATTTTTTCACATGTCTATATGCTATTCTTTCAGGTCTTTGCCACTCTTCCTCTCTACTAGGAAAGAGAGTCAGGTTTATCAACTGTGTCACTGAAGCACATGAAACAGGCTTTAAAGCCATTTCGTAAAGTGAAAACCAAAGACAAAATTACTTTGGAAAATTCTTTGAGTAGTTTTCATTGGAAATTGATCTTAAGTTTAGTAAATGCAATTTCCTCTTGCAGTGGAATGGGGTATTTTTCTCATTTGGCTTTCATTTAAAGGTTGTGTAGCTTAATAGTTACTAGATTCCTAGATTCATACTGAGTGAAGTAGTAAGGCACAAACTGAATAGCTACAAAGGAACTGGTCCTAAGAAAATGCCAGTTCCCTATCTGGTTCAGTCTGAGGCATTTATTTCTTCAGTAGAATGGAGAGTTGGATCAGTTTGCCAAATGCTGTATCAATTTCTTAAATAACACCTTGGTGTAAGGACACTTTTGAGAAAATGGCCTCCCCCCCCCCCTTGTTTTTTTCCTAGAAAACAGCCTTTTTGCAACCTATCCCTAGATCTATTTTTTAAGTTGTTTAGTAGTACATAACTAAAAAAGCCTAGGGTACACTATTTTGCTCTTCTACCCGGCCATATTGAAGCTTAGCATACCCTATACTTGAACTTAATCATCTCTTCCCCTGGTGAGGGATTCTAAAATAAGGTGGAAATAAGATCTATATCCATAAGGTGCTTTAAAGGTAGTATGCTTTGTATTTGAGGTCTTATTTCATTCCTAGGGATTTCTGAATTACCGCAATAGCTTCCTAATGTGGGTTATGTGCTCATGTGTATTATGTAATACTTATATATATTATAGTAGGGATAACTACAAACATGATGGTGAGGAGGATCTGTGATAACCACAAATTAAAATTAAACAAGTTTTGTGTAGGCAATGTGCATTTTAGGGGATCGTGGGTCGTCATCAGATTCTTAGAAGGCCTAGTTACGAATAGTGTTAAGAATAAATGTTCTCAATGATATGTATAGTTTTACATTAGAAAATCTGAAAAAGGTGTATAGTAGTGTATGCAAATTTGGAGAAATGGCAGAGACCAAAATTGGGGTACTCTTACTTTTTGGGGAAAGGAAACAGTCTTGGAAACAAACTGAGAGATATACAGTTATATTTTTTTTCTTTTTTTTTAAAGATTTTATTATTTCCAGAGAGAGACAGAGAGGAAGACAGATACCGATGTATGGTTGCCTTTCACCTGCCTCCAGCTATGGACCTGGCTGGAGACCTGGCTTGCAAGCTGGTTCTGTGCCCTGGCTGGGGAATCGAACCAGCGACCTTTGGATTTGCAGGCACTGTACTTCCAGCCAGGGCCAATATTCAGTTATATATGAGCATTTCTTAAATTTGAAGGAAGTATAGTAAAAATGTTAAGGTTTATTTAATTATCAAGCTGCATGTACAGATACATGGCTACTTTTAGGATATGACTTAATTTTTTAAATTGTAAGAATCATCTTGGTGTACTGTGCTGGTACATATGTTAAAAAACCAAAACCATATTTGTCTTCTGCTTAAAAACTGTCAGTGACTTCCCATTGCCTTTGGGATAGTCCTGGATAGTCCTGGACATAATACTTAAGGCTCCGAAGAAAGATCCAGCCCCAATTAACTTTCTTGTGACTTGCTGTCTGTATCCTGTTGTGTCTCTGGTATCCAGCAAAACTACAGGCAATTTTTACAACCGAATTCCTTTTACATCCCTGATTTTGAACGAGTTTCTGTACTTAGAATGCTTCTCTCTTCATCAGGACCTAGCTCAGATGTTCCTATTATAGACCCAGGCAGGGGTATAGATTTTCAAGGTTCACAATGCGTTTGAATGCCTTTAAGCACTTAGGTTGAATGTGATTTTCTTCAGTTTTGTTTTTGCATTGTGCCTATTTTTTATGAGCTCAGTTTGTGTGGTGAAGCTTTAGCTAATAGCTAATGTTAGGGTTTTTTTTTTTTTTTTTTTAGATTTTATTTTTCAGGGAGAGAGGGAGAGAGACATCAGTGCATGGTGGTTGCCTTTCACCTGCCTCAAGCCATGGACCTGGCTGGAGACCTGGCTTGCAACCTGGTTTTGTGCCCTGGCTGAGAATCGAACCATTGACCTTTGGGTTTGCAGGATGGTGCCTTATCCACTGTGACTAATAGCTAATGTTAGTTTTAATTTTAGAAATGGATTTAAATTAACAATGATTAGCTTGAACGTTAACTCTTTATTAGACTGGCAATAAAAATAGCTCTAGGAACCAGAGCAAGCTATATATAACCTCAGGGCCTGAAACTGCCTGTTAATGTGCCAGACCAGCTTTTTGCTTTCTCTCTCATCCAATGTGGCCTTTTTTTCTTTCTTTCTTTTTTTCATTTAGTTTCAGGGTGCATGCAGGCCAACAACTCTAGGTTACATCTTTACAGATCCTAATTAGAAAATAAAGAATTATCCTTTCTAGTTTAATTTGAAAAATCCTGGGCTGGTATAATGGACAGGCTGATAAACTCAAGTCTTGGCTTTGGTTGCTTTCCAACTCTTGGAGCTAATCACTGAGGCTAAAGAGACAAATTCTATGATTACCCCAGGATAAATTGGTTTTGGGGGCTGAAAATCACCCAACATTACAACCACATGTTTAAAATAAGGTAAAAGTATTTCCATGGAAGTGTAGGGTAAGATAGCTATTGAGTAGGCCAAATGTCTGCTACATAGAATATCTTCAGACGACTCCTTACTCGTTACTGTTTTTCCTTACTAAGAATATTCTTCTATCTTTTCATTTTGTGCTATGGGTATAATATTGTGACAGTTGTTTATTTTCTTAGAGTTAAATGCTAGCCGATAACCTGATTTTAAAAACCTGTTTTGATCTTTAAAATAATGTAGGTCATTTTTCAATGTTCAATTTAAAGTAGATTTTAGCACATAAATTAATTGGTTTTATGTAAATCTTCGATTATTACTTTAGAGTGACTTGGGTATGCAAAATAAGGCATTTAGAAATTATCTGAGCCATAAGAGCCTGCAGATACAGGAGTAAAGAGTTGAAATTCAGTGCTTAACTAAAATTATACCTTTAAAGGAGTGATAATGCTAACGTAAAGGTTTATAATTATCAGTGTGCAGGAAAAACTGATAAGTATTTTTTTAATGTTCATAATTAACTTACAAATGGAATATTGATAGGGTATTCTAGGTCAACTTTATGTATTACTATATTCAGAACATGATGTATTCCATACGTACGTAGAGTAAGACTCATTAATAACTGAATTCAAATGATTACTGGACATTTTTAGGTAGAACCACATGAAATAGCAGTTGTAGTTCACATATGGCCACATATTAGTAATTTTATATAACTCAAGCTAATAACCAGGTTTCTTTAAAATCCTATCAAGTATTCCTTGAATTGCTGGCCTTTTGTTATTAATGTATAACATATCATGGCACTATAATTGCTAAGTGACTGCATCATAGACAGCTAAGCATAAAGATCACATAGGCAAAAGATTTATATAGGCTAAAGCTTTAAATGGAGCCTATTTATGAAGCAGTTTTGCTTTTTAATGAGTTTAGTATCTACCCAGAAAATCCTGCCTTAAGGGGGTGGGTGGTATGCAAGTATTCTGATTGTTTAGTACCTGGCACATCATGTGTCAGGGCTTTAACATGTGTGTTAAAGGGCTTTAACTCATTCATTTTCTCAAAACTTCTGTACAAATAGGTATTTTTAGAGAAGATGAAATAAGCCTAGAGAATAGTGGGTCTAAGTTGGATTAAAAGTAAGACCTTGAAGTGATAACAGTACTCAAAGAGGACTCAGTGTCCTTATTTCAGGATGCTATATTTGAACATTTGAATTGCACATGAAGGTTTGTATTTGGGTTTTAGTAACTTTTTTTTTGTAGTTTTCACATCTTTTGTGGGAAAGAGGGAAGGCGGGGAATGGTTTGGAACCAGGTAGGTTTTTAACTTTAAATGTTTTGGATCCATGCATTCCTTAAGGAAAGAGGAAATTATGCTGCGTTAAGCTAGTTTCTGGTTTTTCTTTTTGGGGGATTAACACAGAAGAACTTGCTGTATAAGTTTTGGAACACAGGAAAATTTATTTTCATGTTAAGACTATTAGATGGTGTTAAAGTAGATTGGCAATATAAAGAAGTGGTTGATGATGGAATGCAAATAATTGTGTGAAACTTGATCTAGTCTGTGAAAAAGTTATTGGCTCCATAATGGATAGTTCATTAATTCAAGTTGTCTGTACATTTTTTACTCAAAAAAGTAGTTTCAAATACATGTTTCAGAATCAGTTGATATTTTGTATCAACTGATTTTAATTTCCCCACTAAAATGTATATGGTTTCTTTTAATCCATTGTTTAACATAAGAATTCTTGTAATTCCTATTGATCATAAATTTTCTCCCATCCTTTAGTATGTTAAACGTATGAGGGTGTATTTATGTAGGTGTTGGTCTGATCAGATCTTACATCATCCTAACATTGTGAATCCTGGGAACTGTGGCTGTCTTGATTACCTTTATAAGCAGTTGTGGTATGAGTTTCAGAGGCAAATTGGTAGTGTGTATAGAAGATTGTTTTCCAGTTTTCTTGATACAGTTGACATACAACATTCATTTTTGATGTACACATAATACTTGGATCTATATATTACAAAACAATTACCACAAGAACGGTTCTTCACTGGTGTTTTGTTTTTTTTTTTTTAATGGAGTGAACCCAGACTGATCATTCATGAACAATTGGCCATTTTCTGAAGTGCATTTTGATCCTATGATAAAGGCAAATGTTTGCTCTAGTTATTTTCCTGCAGTGTTGTATAATCCCTGCATTTTCTTAGAAGTCCATTATTGTCTTGTGGGTCTAATTTCTATAGGGATTTATATATAGATATATAGCTACATTATCTCAACTTTTTTTAAAACCTAGTAAGGAAAAACTATTTTGTTACTAGATAACCCACGTTTGTTACACAGAAGTCATGGAAGGGCTAATAAGTACATATTTTTTTGTAAATAGGGGGTCAGATGGCATTGAGGAAACTGCATGTTAATTGCTAATAGAAGACTTCTACCTAGAGAAATCACATCAATCTTGTTTCCTTTGATAAAAATATAAATCAATTGTCGGAGCTTCCTAGAGTTGTAATTTTTACTCACTATTTATTGAGTGAAACACAAGGTTGAGTTGAGGGAATAAGATCATACCACACCAAAAAGGGTACCTACCTAGCCCCACAAGAAATTTTTCAAGTGGCAAATGAGATCAGTGGATAGTTTGGTTCAGAAAGAACAGGATTTAAGACAGTAAAAACGAGGACTTCTACGATGGTCTGGAAATTGAACAAATGATAAAGAATCTTTTTATTTTTTTAAATTTTATTGTTGTTGTATTACATCCATCCCCTTTTTGCTCACCTCTGTCCCCCTCCCCACCCACCCATTCCCCCCAAAGTCAATTCCACCTGTTGTCCATGTCCATGGTTCCTTTATACTAGGTTCTTGTCTAAGCTGCTCCCCTTCTTTGCCTCTGCCTCCCCACTGCCCCCATCCCCGTTCCTCCAGACCACTGAAGAAACTTTTTATTTGTAAGAGGACAACTATTCATGTAGATGGAAAATTTCATATTTATGTGCATACATAATTCTGTGGCCCTAGCCAAAGTGATCATCTAGGATAACTATAACTATACCTACCATGTCCCAGGAATTGAGTAGGTTTACTTAATGTTTTTTCCTCCTAAAATAGAGTATATTATTTATGCGAATAGTGATTGTATGTCCCTAAGAGAATGAGGTAAAAATGAACTGGAAATGGACTCTATTTACCATTTTCTGTTTTGCTGTAGGAACTTAGTGATTTGGCCCGTGACCCTCCAGCACAATGTTCTGCAGGTCCAGTTGGGGATGATAGTAAGTAACTTTCAAGTTGACTTCTATGGCTAATATCATAAAAGCTTATATATTTTTAGATAATAATAAGACTTTCTCTTTTTTTAGTGTTTCATTGGCAAGCCACAATTATGGGACCTGTAAGTATTAAGAATTTAAAATTCTTTGCTTTCAGTTGAAAATGCGGCATCTATACGTGAAGTTATCATTTGTTTAGTCTTTAGGTTTCTTATATTACATCATAATTCTGTTTTGGATATGCTGCAGTTGTACTTTGCTTTTGGAAAGTAATTTAATGAATTATTTGTTATATATACTGCATGTGTCTGTCCCTGAAGCATCTTGTACCTATAGTATATCTCTTCATATCAATCTAGTTTTCCTTCATAGCAAAATAAAGGATTGTCACAGAGCTGCTTGTTATTTGTAGAGGAAGCTAATATAGTGGCTCTACCGCAGTGTTAATCAAAGATCCTATTGTTTTGGGGTAATTGCCCCAAATCTAGCTTTGTGTTACTTTGATAGGTGATTTTTTTTTTTTTCCTGGAACTTTAGTTTGATACAAAATATGAGTGTTAATAGGTAGAAAGTGATATTTTGAATACAGCAAAATTCCTTTCTGTCCTGGGTAGATAAGAAACTATATATACTGGATAATTGTTCAGAATTATGGATACCATCTAAGAATTTCACAGAATTAGAATGCAGTAAAACATCCTGGGGTAAGACTGTATCTTGCACAATACTTATTTTTTCTTTTTTGACTTAGAGGGCACTTTTGGATTTCTGTACTAAATTATACTTGTGTCTTACTGAGTTTTCTGCCGTCTTCCCTTTTTTTGATGGTTTAATCTCAGCATAAATTCAAATGATATATTACGTGAGATAATGGTCAGTGAGTAGATGTTTATAATGCTAAAAAGAAAATAGACTCTTGGAGAAGTTGGCCAGTAGATGGGTTGGATCAGCAAGTGTTTGTTCAGCAGTGCTCATTTCGAAATTTTTAATTTTTTTTTCTGTCTCAACCAATGTGAGCCCCTGCTGTGCGCAGCCATTAAGCATATTAATGAATGTTACAGACATGATCCCTCTCAATCTTTAGGAAACTTAAAATCTACCGGGAGAATGATAATTAAACATGGGAAATAAGTAATATGTGAGTAAAGAGCTTAATTAATAGAAATTTATGGGAAATGAGCATGGGTGATTGGGTTAGAGTAATTATGAAATGTTATGACCTAGAGGTAGGGAGATTATGAATCAGATTAAATCAAATATAGAGGAGGAGGTGCTGTCTTTAGATTAATACTGTGAAATATATGTGGGTTCTAGTAACTGAAGTCAGGGTTATTCATTTCCAATCTCAAGGACTACTTTTATTGCTTTAAATTTAACTTTGCTTTTAAACTGCTGCTTTTTGTCTAATTTGGTAACCTTTTTTTTTTTTTAAACATAATTAGTGGCTTTACCTACTTTGGTTCATGAAGTACTTTTAAGATTTCTCTGCCTTTTTTTTTTTTTTTTCTTTTTAAACCTTTTGACTAAGCCCTCATTCCTACAACTTGGGATAAAGCTTGGGATAAAGTATCAGCTGCTTCCCTTTTTAGAAGGAGTTTGTTAGTTCCTACCAGACCCACTTCACTTTGCCTACCTAAAACTGTAGGCACTTAAAATTGCACCTTCTAGAATATTTCCGTTATAGATGTCTAACTCTCAAAGCAAAGATTTCTATAAAATACCTGTACAACTAAAGTTCAATTTTTAAGAGAGTGCTTTAACCCTTTCAAAACTGTATCGATAGGTACATCCCAAAAGTTGTATCGAAAGGGTTAAGATATCAAAAATCAGTTATTAGTCCTAATACACAAAAGAGTTGGTAATCAAGACTTCTTATTGGATGGTGTGCAACGTAAACCAACTCCTAAAACCAGTGTGGTGTTTTTCTGCTTGACTTTGAGGCTTGAACTATTATAAGGCATATACTTACAGTAAAATTAAAGTGAAGCATAAATGAGTACTTTAGCTAGTGATTTTCCAGAGTAGAAGATTAAAAATTGCTTATTCTGACAATTGTTTTTTAGATGTTTACTTAAATTGGATTTTATTTTTCAAAATACTTTTATTTACATTTCAGATGAGGGCTGTTTCTTGCCATATATTTTCAGCAACATTTTAAATATAAACAACAAACAGTTTCTAAAACTTTGATTTTAGAACTATTTACAATATTCCCTGATTAACAGAAACAAAAATATATTTATACTACAACTGCAGTTTTGCTTAGGCTACATTATAATTCCCTGAAATATACTTATTTTCTAGGTTAATTCTCACTATGATTTTTTTTTTTTTTTTTTTTTTTTTTTTTTTTTAATTTTTTTTTTTTTTTTTTTT
>PVIW01008400.1:0-61681 GCA_004026585.1 Noctilio leporinus
CAAAGATCTGGATTGGAATATTCATGGATTGTCAAGCACTTCATTCAGTTAAGAGCCTTTCTGATGAAGTATTTTAACTTCAGTGATTCATACTTGAAGGCCTCTTTAAATTATACCCTCACTATTGTTTCTGGCATTTTAATCAGCAGAGAACTAAATAAATAGCACATATTCTGAAGGAATTATATCTACTTCTCACATACTAAAGACACTTGACTCCTACGTCCTATCTCATTTGCATCTTGCAAGAATTTTATAACAATAAACAAAAAGTAGCAAAACATATATTATTGAATCACTGAATCCATAAAATCCTCTTAAACATCATCTAAAGCTGTTTACTAGAATTTACTAAGAGACCAAAGAATGTCTTCTGAATTTCATTTAATGAAATTAAATGAATTAATGATTATTTATTATCATTAATAATCAGATTAATGATAGTCTCCTGACAAGGTACCATTTATTGCATACTAATTTTACAATTCTACAGTAATTCTTCATGATTGCACAGGCACAGATTTCAGGAAAAAAATACTGTTGCAATGAAGGCAAGTATCAGTTGTTCAATAGAACCAAAAAGCCAGTCTCTACTTCCAAGGGAGAGGGGAAGGCTGGCTGTTCATTTGTGTCACCTACAGAGGCACCGCTGGTGGAATTCCGTGCTTGATGAGGACCATGGCTAAGGCAACCAGGCTTTGTACCTAAGCCCATCAGTGCTAGGCCACTCTTGGAGGCAAAAATAAAATGGATAAGACTTTGATAACAACTCAGCAACATGCTATTGACTAACAATGGAGCTTTGTTCCAAATTTAAACTGCAATATTCACCAACAACTGATATTTCTGACTTACATTTTTAGGAATGTGAAAATAGAAAATATTGCCAAAGGAGAGTAACAAGACAGTTCAAAAGGCAGGCTCCAGTATTTAAATTTGACTTTTGTGATGGAAAACCATGAGAAAGCTTTTTGATGAATAACATGGGTGATGGATAGGAAATAAGGTGCCCCAAACAACAGACTATTAAAAATTATAAACTTTTGTATAAAAGAGCAAATCACATGTGGGATCCTTACCACAGTAGAGCAGTTTTTCATCAGATTTATCCTTACAATGAGGAATGCCATCACAGGTGAGCTGGTAGTCAATGCAGTCTCCATTTCCACATTCAAATTCAGAATAAATGTTGCAGGAGGAATTTTTAGCTGAAAGGAAAAAGAATCAAGGTATTTTTATGTAATAACAAATGTTTTTGATACCATAACAATTGTTTCCCTTAACTTTAATTATAAAAAGACTAAATTTGATCTTACTATAAAATTAAAGAGCAATGGTTCATAACATTTCTTTATAAAATAATTAAAAACTCCTTTTGGCCCTGACTGTTGTGGCTCAGTGGATTGAGCAATGGCCTGCAAATTGAAAGGTTGTTGGTTCAATTTCTAGTCAGGGCACATGCCTGGGTTGTGGGCCAGTTGGGGTCCCCAGTTGGGGGCTTGTGAGAGGCAACCACACATTGATGTTTCTCTACCTCTTTCCCACTCCTTTCCTCTCTCTCTAAAAATAAGTAAATAACACCTTGAAACAAATAAACTAAAAGGCACCCTTTTTTAGTTGTTTGTCTTTCTCTCTCTTTGTAATATTTTCGAAATTGCCTGACTTGAATTTTATTTTATGTCTATTTGAACATTTTTGTTAATTATTTGGTGACTGTCCAAGTAGAGAGAGAAGGGCTTAAATATGGGTGACTATATTTATGCACCTTGGTTAGCAGTCTATCTTTTTTAGGTTTTAATCTTTATTGTATTTTTTCCATTGCCATTTAGTCAGTTAAATGTTCTCTGTACACACTGAAAGTGTTTTTATGTATTCTTAGTGGGCTGTATTTTATATTGTTCAGTACACTTAAATTTTTCAGTTTAGAGAGTTCTCATTTAAAAAAAAATATTATTGTTAGAAAGAGGGGAAGGGAGGGAGGCAGAGAGGGAGAGAGACATCAATGTATGGTTGCCTTTCACCTGCCTCCAGGTACAGACCTGCCTGGAGACCTGGCTTACAGCCTGGTTATGTGCCCTGGCTGGGAATCAAACCAGCAACCTTTGAGTGTGCAGTCTGGTACCTTATCCATTGTGCCACCAGCCAGGGCAGAAAGGTAATTTAATTAAAAAAAATTTGTCAATTTATTTTTAAGCTTTATTTTAGGAATATTAAGTTAAATAGCCACTAATACTCTAAAGTTTCTAGGGTTTTACTTCTTTATCATTCCTGGAACTCATTTAAACAGAATATCTATCTATCATCTACCTACCTACCTATCTATCACTTATGGAACTCTTTAGATAACAGCAATATCCTCCAAAGATAAAGAGAGCTTCTCTCTTTTTTTTTTCTTGGTACAGTCTAAATTTCACAGTTCAGCAGATAAAGCAAAATGCTATTTTAGAGAAAATTAGCTAAGTATTAAAATTTTTAAATATCATTAACATTAAGGGAATAAGCATTGAGAAGGGTGTCAACATTACCATATACAACCACCTTAGAACATGAACTGAACAAAACTCAGTCACTTACTGAAAGTCTATTCACATTCCCAGCTTAGTCAGTCTATTTTAAATATACCCTATTTAATTTCTCATTTCCAATGAAAACTAATTGTTCTCATGGAAAAATGCCACAGTTTACTTTTATATAAACTATGCTTTTGAAGGAAAACCAAAATTATTCACAATAATTATGTTTTTATTATGCAAAAACAAACACTGTATGAGCACAATTCACACTTAGCTGTGTTAAGTTGATAAGACTGTAGTCGGTGTCTTCTCCATCTTTCTAGACACAAAAATCTGGTTCAGTTGTCTTCTAAATCTTTTACAAGATAATTACTTTACCTAATTCTATTTGCTATTCTTATTTCTGTTATGGGTGTTGATAAGGTTAGTAATGTTGTGTAAAATGGAATTGCTTAGCATTTTTCTCAACTGCATGACAACAAATGGCTTCCCCTTCTCTGCCCTAAGGTAGGGGTTAATAAATGGCCTTTCACCACTTTAACATCAACATTAACATTCATGAACTGCTCTGGGTGAACTAATTCAGATGAGGACATAGATATGCCAGAAACATCTTCATTCCCCAAAGATAAATCTGACAAGGAGTAGACAAGAATTACTTTCCAATCTCTCTGCTGGACCACAGGATTTCAATATGAATGCCAAATGGATACAGGATGCTTTTATAAAGGTTTGTCATCTCTGAGGAATTCAGCATCACTATGTGAATACAACTGCACTTGTTTAAAATGATAGTTTTCTGTAGAATTCACTCCTTCTCAATGGAGAGAAACAGGTGGCTTAGCAGGGACAGATGTACCTAATCTATTTTGTAGCAAGGACAAGCATCCACTGTATACAAATAAGCCTTGCTATTTTGACCAAAGGCGTTGCTTTACTACTGTAGTGACCTGTGAAAGAAACATGAGTGATTCTAATGCATGGCTAACACTCCAAGCTTACAGATGGATTCTGATCCAGACCATTACAGCTGAAACCACAAAGGCAAACTGAAAGAGAGAGTTTAAGCAATTGCCTAAGCAATTCAGGGAAATGAGAGGTGATAAATGAATATGGGAATTTGTGGCCTGAATTATTGAAAATGGCTATCTTCAATTAAAGTTCCCTGATCAATTGCATCATTTCCTCATTTACTCTAATACAGTATTAAATAAAATACTTTTACTTCTTTTGCTAAGAGGTGCCCTTTTGGGTTGTGTTTCCAATTTGCAAAGTGAGAGATATACATTTAAATTCTTGTGTTAGGTGCAGTAATTTCCAACCTAAACAAAATGATGTCAAAGCACTTGTATTAAATAGAAGGTATAAGATGATCCTCCTGGTAAACAAACAAACAAACAAACAAAAGACTGAAGATGAAGATGAAAAATACCTAGCTTCTGATATTTATTATTATTTTTTAAAGATTTTATTCATTATTTTCAGAGAGAAGGGCAGGGAGTAAGGAAGAAAGGGAGAGAAACATCAATGTATGGTTGCCTTTCACCTGCCTACAGCTATGGATCTGGCTGGAGACCTGGCTTGCAACCTGGTTATGTGCCCTGGCTAGGGAATCGAACTAGCGACCTTTGGGTATGAAATCTGGCGCCAATCCACTGAGCCACACTAGCTAGGGTGATACTTATTTTTATAATGTAGACACATTCAGCCCTGCTGAATTTCTAAGATAAAAAGGTATGAGATGAAGGTATAAAAGAAGAGAAAAAATGTCAAAAAATGACATGTACTGAGAGTTAGCCCACCAATTTCCAATAAGATGCTTCTTTCCTATCTTTCTTATACAGAGAACATCTTACTATTGAAGAAAAATTAACATTTTTTTATGTTGCTGGCTAATATTTTGTGACAACATTGAACACTTGAACCCTTATTTATTTTAGTAACAGTTTCTGACAGTTGTTAGTAAGTATACAGAATAACAATTTTAATGCCTTTGGGAGGCTGCAAGGCTGCAATGTTACATTCTTAATTAAAAGTTTGGAAATGATTACAAATAAGCTGCAGAAGCCATTCTCTCTCATTTACATACCCTGACAGACCTTAAGTGGTTTTACTACAAGGCTACGGTACCAGCCTGTATACTGATTTATTTTAGCTTTAACTAATTTCGCTGTCAGTTGAATTTTCAAAGTCCTAATCAGATGATTACTGTGTACAGGTATTTCTTTAGGTAGCCCAGTTTCTTCCAGTCCACAATTAGTGGCATCATTTGTTATTGTGTTATTAACATTATCAGCCACGTGTTGCTCTGACAAAGTGGAATGGAGAGCTGAGATTTCAAAAATGTTCAGATAAGACAAATGGGCCTTTAATGTTGGAAAAGAGAAAAACTTCATGAACATAAAAAAGCAGTGCCAATGTCCATGTATGTTGTTTTGAGCAGTATGTCATCTCACATTTGGAATCTCTTTACTTACCCACACATCTGTTGCCATCTAGCAATATTCGATCTCCCCTACAGGAACAATTCACTCTCCCGTGAGGAGTTAAAAGGCACAGGTCATGGCAGCCTCCATTCAACAAAGCACATGGAGAAAGTTCACCTGCAATGAGATTTACTGGTAACATATCAAATTCCTAATCAATGTTAGACACACTTTAATAGGAAACTGTGCCTCAATTTTGAAAGAAGAAAGGAGAAAAGGAAAGAAAATAAAGAAAAGAAAAGACCTCACACAGAAAATATCCAGGCCTTTTAAAAAGCCAAACATCTCAAAAGAACATTAGGAAAAAATCTAACACACAGATCACTATATCATCTGACACATTAATCAAGGATACCATAGCATCAAATGCACTGGTAAAACCAGAAACCACACCAATACCACAAAGAGCAATTCTGTGGGTATTTCATTCATAAAAAAAATTAATCCCAGGGGCAACGCTTACTTATCACAAGATAAAGTAATATTTTCAGAGAGGCAATTTGATTTGAGTTTTCAAAGATATGAGGAGTGACAGATAATAGAATTCCAGAAACAAATAATTAAAAATGATTTCTCATGATAAATTAAGAACTGCAGTTTTACCTTAAAGCTTTTAGATCATTCCAGTATATTGCAATGTCAAATCCTGAACCCTATGCTGAGGAATTTTAACAGAACAAAATCTGGCTCATTATTACTAAAACACAGAGAGACAAACAGGTAGACAGTTCTGTTTGGACAGAAGCTAGAAGGCCGGAAACCTTGTGTAATCTCAACATGAGCAACTCCAGCCATATTAGTACCATTTGAATAACAAATTTGATTATGATGTTGAAAAACATAGAACACATAAAGAAATTGTTGAGAGACTATATAACTAAGAAATAAACTTGCTTTCTATTGTAACTTACAGCTATTGGTGTCGTTGGCAACGGCTACGATTCCCATAGGCTGATGTGGAATATCAGAACGAAGAATTTTCGTATCCCCTCCTGTGTACTTGTTAGAACGTAGGATAGCTCTTCTTCCCCAGTCTGACCAGAAGATATAATTGTCATAAACAGCCAAACTGAGGAAAGTCCCTGGCCCAGATTTGACAATAACCTGAAATAAAGTAGAATATATATTTTTAAGGTACATATAAAGTTGTTCCTATATCTACACTTATTTTTGCTTTAAAAAACAAGGAATTAAGATTACTTGGGTGTAGTCAATAGAAATCAGACAAATATTCATTTTATGAAGTGTACTATTATGTTTATAGTTTATTTTAACTATCAACACATTATTTACCAGTCACGAAAAAACATCTTTCCAAGCTGAAACATTGTTGACTGATGAGAGAACTTGTGCTTGCATTTGCATTAGATTTTGCTCTAAAATTGCCAGTTAACAATGTATTAATTATCTTTATCTTTCACAGTGTGATTACTTGATATTTTAGTATATTTCTATTTACCACTGAATATGCAGGATGATAGGATTAAAAATGGTCACAGACTAATGACCTCAGCTCCCACTTTCAGAAACTAAAAGAAAATAAGTAAAAAACATAGTAAAGTGAAAAAATAATTAGAAGAGAAATGAATAAAATAAAAACCAAAAATAAAGTCAATAAAACTTAAAACAGAACTTCCAACCAAAATAAAGGTACAGATAGATATGCTTCATCTTCCTCCTCAAATAAAAAGGAATAAAACTACCTCAAAATTAGAGCCAACCAGATACTCCAAAAAACGTGGAATAGCTGTACAGAAGTCCAACAAACAAAGATATAAAGAAGAAATACTCATCTAGACAGGTACAAGGGGTAGAACTGGGACAGAGAGGTTATGGTTCAATGCTATGGTTTGACATCTGTGGCAGGCCAGAGAAAATTACTGTCACACATTGAAAATAAAATACGGGAGGTTGGCAAGGTGGTGGAGGAGTAAGTGGAGCTATACTAATATCCTCCAGGACCAATATGGAATTACAATTTAAGTGTGGAAAAAATCATCTGGAATAACTAATAGATCACTAGCTGGATAGAAGCCTTATAACCACGGACAGAACAGAAGAGGTCCCTCAAACACAACATGACTGGTAGGAAGTGCAGAGACTCAAAACGGCCAGCTGGCAGCTGAAGTGACAAAGCTGGGGGCTCCACCTGAGAAGGGTGGGGTCTAAACCCCCCAGCTGTGGTTTGGAGCCTACAGCAACACAGCTGAGAATAAAACAGCACCCAGCTGTGAAAAGCAGAAAGCCACAGAGTTTGATAGCCTGAGACAGGCAGAGACAGAGAGTTACTAATGTGACCATGCATGAAAATACATTGGCACATGCTTGCTCTGAGCTATAGCAGAAGGAAGACAGAGTGGACTAGAGATACTTGGGAGAGTGTGGAGTAGAGGCATTGAGGAGAGAGATGAGGGAGCAGCCAACAAGGTCCCAGTGGAGACTCATCCCCCACAGGGCAGGAGGGCAACCCTACCACAAGTGGCTTTTGCCTGAGGGGATATAATAGCCCCATCCACAGGAATTAATCTCCCCTGCCCAGCAGTTCCTGAGCCTAGCATCTGATCACAGATTGATTGAATTACAACTGAAAATAATTAGCCATGCCAAGCAGTGCCTAAGGTGACCACTGATCACAGACTGGTTGGATTATAACTGAATTAATCCGTCCTGGTCCTGTCCAGCACTACCTACACCTGACAGCTGAGCACAGATCAATTGGATTAAAAACTGAAGGGCAGAGATAAAGACAGTGGCTCTCTAATTGGCTCCAACAGGCTGACTAAGCCCAGACTATGGAATGATCTGATATCACCAGAGGTGATTCCAGGAAATAAAGAATCAACTAGCTGGAGGACAACATAGAAAAACATTTCCTGGTAGTGCAATAAAACGAAAAAGACTGAAAAAGAATGAAGAGGTTTTAAGAGAGCTGCAGGACAACATGAAACACAATAATATCCACATCATAGGGGTACCAAGGACAAGTGAAACAAGAGAGAGAAAACCTGCTTGAAAAAGTAATGACAGAAAACTTCCCTAAGTTGACAAGCAAAAATATCAGTCAAGATCAGGAAACACAGGGGGTCCCAATGAAGATCAACCCAAACATGCCCACTCCAAGACACATCATAATGAAAATGGCAAATTTCAAAGACAAGCAGAGAATCCTAAAAGCATCAAGAGTGAAAAGTTAGTAACGTATAAGGGGGCTCCAATAAGGCTATCAGCTGATTTCTCAACAGAAAAACTACAAGCCAGAAGGGAATGGCAAAAAAATACTCCAAGTAATGAAAAACAGAGGCCTGCAACCAAGATTACTCTACTCAGCAAGGCTCTCATTCAAAATGGAAGGTGAAATAAGGAGTTTCCCAGACAAAAGAAGGCTAAAGGAATAGATCTCCACCAAACCAACATTGCAAGAGACACTAAAAGGCCTGCTTTAAAAAGATGAAGAAACACACCCTGGCTGGTAGCATGGTGAATAAGGCACTGGCCTGCAAACCCAAAGGTTGCTTGTTTGATTCCCAGCCAGGGCACATAACCAGTTTGCAAGCCAGGTCTCCAGCCAGGTCCATGGCTAGAGGCAGGTGAAAGGCAACCACACATTGATGTTTCTCTCACTTTCTGCCACTCTCCCTTCCTCTCTATCTAGAAATAATAACTAAAATCTTTATTTAAAAAAACAAACAAACAAAAAAAAAACAGTGTTAAAAAAAAAGATGAACAGAGAGAGACAGAGAGGATCATGGGTACAAATGGGAAAAATGTCAATGATTAAGTACCTGTCAAATAACAACCTTAAAGACAAATGGATTAAATGCACCAATCAAAAGACATAGGGTAGCTGAATGGATAAGAAAGCATGACCCACATATATGCTGTCTATAAGGGACTCACTTCAGAACAAAGAAATCGATAGACTGAAAATGAAGGGAAGAAAAAATATATTTCAACCAAATGGACATGGAAAAGAGGCTGGGGTAGCAATATTTATATCAGACAAAATAGATTTTACAATGAAGGCCATAAAAAGAGACAAAGAAGGACATTTCATAATACTTAAGGGAACAATCCAACAAGAAGATATAACCCTTGTAAACATATATGCACCCAACATAGAAGTGCCTAAATATATAAGGAAAATCTTGGAGGATTTCAAAAAGAATATGGACAGCAACACACTAATAGTAGGGGATTTTAATACCCCACTAACAATGATGGAATAAAGTCAAAATGGATAAAAGACTTAAACATAAGCCAGGCCACCATAAAAGTCCTACAGGAAAACACAGGAAGTAAAATTTCAGATGTCCTACATAGCAATTTTTCACTGATACATCTCCAAGGGCAAGGGAAAAAAAGAAGCAAATAAACAAATGGGACTACATTAAACTGAAAAATTTCTGCTTAGCTAAAGAAAGCATTGGCAAAATGAAAAGGAAACCAACTGTATGGGGAAATAAATTTGCTAATGATACCTCAGAAAAAGGTATGATCTCCAAAATATATAAAGAACTTACAGGACTCAACACCAGGGAGACAGAAAACACAATTGAAAATGGGCCAAGGACCTGAATAAATACTTCTTCAAAGGGGACATACAAAGGTCCTATAGGCATATGAAAGAATGCTCAATGTCATTAGCCATCAGAGAGAGGCAAATTAATACCACAGTGACATATCACCTTACACCTGTCAGAATGACCATCATCTACAAATCAGCAAACAACAAGTGCTGATGAGGATAAGGAGAAAAGGGAACCCTCATGCATTGTTGGTGGGAATGCAGACTGCTGCAAACAGTATGGAAAACAGTATAGGATTTCCTCAAAAAATGAAAAATGGAACTGTCTTTTGACCCAGCAATTCCAATGCTAGAATTATACCCAAAAAACTCTGAAACATCAGTTCAGAAGAACCTATGTACTCCTA
This sequence comes from Noctilio leporinus, assembly GCA_004026585.1. NCBI lineage: Eukaryota > Metazoa > Chordata > Mammalia > Chiroptera > Noctilionidae > Noctilio > Noctilio leporinus. The sequence continues at coordinate 9,932 of PVIW01008400.1, forward strand.
TGTTCATAACAGCACTATTTACAACAGCTAAGTGCTGGAAACAGCCTAAGTGCCCATGAGTGGATGAATGGATCAAAAACTTTGGTACATTTACACAATGGAATACTACACAGCAGATAGAAAGAAGAAACTCCTACCTTTTGTGACAACATGGACAGAATTGGAGAGTATTATGCTTAGTGACATAATACTATAAGCCAGCCAGTGAAAGACAAATATCATATGTTCTCACCCAATACAAGAGACTAATGAATAAAAGAAATGAACAAGCAAAATAGAATCAGAGGCATGGAAACAAAGAACAGACTTTCAGTGTGCAGAGGAGAGGGAGGAGGGAGTGGAAAGAGGCAAAGGAGGGGAACAGTTTAGCCAGGGAACTAGTATAAATGATCTATGGACATGGATAACATGTGAGATTGACTGTGGGAGAGGGGACAGGGAGGATGGGGCAGGGAAGAGCAGTGGGGGAAAATGGGATAATTGTAATGCAAGAAGAATAAAACAATATAAGTAAATGAATAAATCAATGAATAACTGAATAAATAAATAGAATAGCAACAACTGGGGAGTGCTCCTAGCAGCAGACCAGACTGTACAACTCTAGCACTAGAGGGGACAACAAAGCCTCATTGCTTCTGAGTGTGAATATCAGTGGGCGTTGGGGCAGAGGAAGAATCTGCTGGTCTTTCAGCAGAGTATGTTTGTTTAGAGGGCCCCACAATCCTGTAACACCTTGGGCAGCACAGCCAGGGCAACAGCTAGTGAGGTGCCAGTCCCATACAGGAAGTGGGAAGGGTGCTTGGGAGAGGGACAAGTGCTGAGCAAGCAGTATTGTTCCTTCTCAGACCCCTCCCCCACATACAGTGCCACAATGTGGTGAAACAGGTACCCTAGGACTCCTGAATACCTAAGGGGCTCTGCCCCTTACAACATAACAGGCACCACAGTTCTACCTAAGAATCAGAGGCAAGTACAGATCCGTCAGTCTGAGAAGACAAAGAAGTATGGCCCAAAAGAGGGAACACATCAAGGTTCCAGTGGGAGAACTAAGTAACTAAGTGATAAGGAGATAGCCAACCTAACAGATGCAGTTCAAAATATAGGTAATAACAATGTGTACAGACTTGACAGATATGCTTGAGTATGGCAAATGCAGAAGGGGAGAAGTGAAGTGAAATCTACATAAAGCCAAAACTGAAGGGACAGAAACTGGGGTTAAATCAATGATTTAGAACAAAAGGAAGAAATAAATAGTCAACCAGTACAGAATAAAGAAACAAGAATTGAGAAAAATGAGGAGAGGCCTGGGAACTTCTGGGATGACTTTAAATGTGCCAATATTCAAAGCACAGGGGTGCCAGAAGGAGAAGAGGAAGAGCAAGAAATTGAAAATTTGTGTGAAAAAAATAATGAAGGAAAACTTCCCTAATTTGGTGAAGGAAATGACATACAAGTACAGGAAGCACAGATGGCCCCAAACAACTAGACCCAAAAAAGACCATGCCAATACTTATCATAATTAAAATGCCAAATATTAAAGGCAAAGAAAAAATCTTAAAAGCTGCAAGATAAAAGAAGATGGTTACCTATAAAGGAGTTCCTATAAGACTATCAGCTGATTTCTCAAAAGAAACTGCAGGCAAGAAGGGAATGGCGAGAAGTATTCAAAAATTTAAAAAAGCAAGGGTGTACAAGTAAGGTTACTCGATCCAGCTAAGCTATCATTTAGGATGGGAGGGCAGATTAAGTGTTTCCTAGACAAAGCAAAGCTAAAGGAGTTCATCATCACCAAGTCATTATTATATGAAATGTCAAAGGGACTTACTTAAAAAATAGAGGATCGAAAGTATGAACATTAAAATTATAACAAACTCACAACCATCAATGATTGTGATCATTGATCACATCAAAAACCATCAATGATTTTTAATTTAATAAAATAAAAGCTAAAACTAAGCAAACAACCAGAATAGGATTGGAATCATAAGTATGGGGATCTTTGGGAGGGTTATCAGCTAGGAAGGGGGAGGGGGAGAAATAGGCAAATAGTGCAGGGATTAGGAAATATAATTTGTGGGTATAAGATAGGCAGCAGGATGTTAAGAATAATATGGAAAGGATGAAATCAGGAAACATATGCACAATCCATGGACATGAACCAAGTGGGATGGGATTGCAGGAGGAAAGTGTGGTCCTGTGTGGAGGGGAGTAAAGGGAAAAAAAATTGGGATAATTGTATCAGCATAATCAATAAAATATACTTAAAAAAGAAATACTCAACTTTGCTAACCATTAGAGATACATACACTAAAACAACTCTATGCCCATTGTGCTGTCAAAAATACAGACATTGGTAAATACCAAAAGTTCCTACTGATGTTGGTATATAGGAAACACATGTACAACTGGTGTGAGAGAACATGGTTATTGTGTACTAGACTATTGTTCAAATATATTCACTGTCTCTTCACTACTTTCATGGGAGGGGTATATTTTCCCTGCTATTGGCTTTGCCATGTGACTCAGTTTAATCTCACAATGGACTTGCCTGTGAACTCTCTTGCTACTGGACTTGAAGCTTGGCAATATGACCTTTTGAATAAATAGTATTTTAGAAGAAGGGACTTGATCAGAGGCTTGAAAATGTGCTAGCTTGGTGGGGCTTTGTCCTTTGTGCTTCTGCCATTGCCACAAATGAATGTGCATTAGCTCAATACACCAGTCCAAGAAGGATGAGGATAGAGCAGTCCTGATCCCAGCCTGAAGCATTTCAATGCTTCCTTTCAGTCTTACTATTTGCCGTAATCGTAAAGGCAAACAAAATCTCATGAACTTCTGCAATTTTCTATATGCATTCATGTTACGTCTCCACTCTCCTTTTTTACATTTTGGAAAAGCTAGAGACTTTACTTGGGGGTGGGGACACTCTTTTTCCTTAAACTCAAAACAACAACAAAAATAAAAAACAAACAAACAAAAACCCTAAACTAAAAATAACAGTTCAGATAATCGATAACACTTAATAATCAAGTGGGATTTATCCCAGGAGAACAGATTTATTTACCATGTTAAAAGTGTATTAGTGTAATTTACCATTTTAAAAGTCAAAAAAGACCCTGGCTGGTGGCACAGTGCATAAGGTGCCAGCCTGTAAACCCAAAGGTCGCTGGTTCTATTCCCAGCCAAGGCACATAACCAGGTTGCAAGCCAGGTCTCCAGCCAGATCCAAGGCTGGAGGCAGGCAAAAGGCAACCATATATTGATGTTTCTCTTCCTCTCTGCCTCTCTCCCTTCCCCTTTCTCTGAAAATAATAAATAAAATCTTAAAAGCAAAATGCTGTCTGCTCCTCAAAAAAGTCCAAATATGGAAAAGTCATATGAAGATCTCAATAAAAGCTGAGAATTTTATTTGAAAGAATTTAATATCCATTCCAAAAAAAAAAAAAAAAAAAAAAAAAAAAAAAAAAAAAAAAAAAAAAAAAAAAAAAAAAAAAAAAAAAAAAAAAAAAAAAAAAAAAAAAAAAAAAAAAAAAAAAAAAAAAAAAAAAAAAAAAAAAAAAAAAAACAAACAAACAAACAAACAAACAAACAAAAAAAAAAACCCTCAGGGTAGAAATAACACTAGAAACAAGAAAGAAATAATCACTCTTCTTATAATCAACATTGTCCCAGAGTTTCTAGCTAGTATAGTAAAAAAAGAGAACAACAAAAAAAAAGCACTGAAATTAGTGGAAAAATGTCCAATTACATCTATTTGCAGGTGACATAACCCCCTGCATAAAAAATTCAATGGAATCTGCCAAAACAAAATGCTGCTTAAAGTAACTTATAAATTTAGTAAGCTTGCAGGGTGCAAGGTTGCTATAAGAATCTCTATAGAGTAGTAATAAACAAGTGAAAATTAAAAATTTTACAATAGCATCAACATAAAATATCTAGTAATATAAAATAGTTATAAGAACCTGAAAAGTACAAAACATTGTTAAAAGAAATTAACAAAATTCTAGACAGTTATGAGCTTTTTATGGTTTTGAGAATTCAGTATGTTTAAGATGTCATCTCTCCTCAGATTAATATATTACATCTAATCTGAATAAATATCTTGCAGCCATTTTTAAGAAAATGACAAGCTAATCTATAATTTATATGGAATTACAAAACTCTAGAATAGCAAAAAAATACAAAAAATATGTTGCTAAATAATCACTCTCATTTCAAGACATCATAAACTTACAGTTATTAAAACAATGTGGTTTTGGAAAATAGAGAAATACATTACTAATACAAAGAGTTCACAAACAGTGTCACATATATACAGATTACTAATATTCATTAAAAATGCATACTTTTTTGAAACAAATAGAATAATGTTTTCTATAACTGCTACTTCAACAATTGAATATGTGTATGCAATAAAACTGCCATCAATATACAAAATATGCACTTAAACATTTTATTTATATGATTATGTAATATAAACACTCATATGTGATTTATAATATTATACCATTGCTATATTATACTTACTAAATTTTACACATATGGTCATAGACTATTCTAGGATCACTTAAATAAATATGGAGAAATTTATAAAATATATATTTAACAGTGGCAAGGTGAGTTATTTATATTTGACTTTTTATCAATATAGGGTAATGTAACCCTAAAATTGTTCTTTATTAACCAAATTAAAAGATATCAATTAAAATAAACAATAAAATCTACCATATGACCTGGCTGTATGATTATATATACTTTCATACACACATCTTCATTATTACACATATAGTTATCTTTTTATTCAACTTCACTGGAACATAACTTACATTCAAATTGAATTCAACTTATTTTAACAATCACCAAATTTAAGCACACACTTCTTCCTACATCCAATTCCCAAGCTCATATCCTTTTCCTTAGAAGCAACCATAGTCATCAGTTTGTTGAATGATAAGACATTGCTTTAAAATGCTATTTATAGAATTGAAAAGTGTTTTGCACAGCTGTCTGATTGTGTGTAATTGTTAAAATTTACAAACAATCTTTAGAAATTTCTCCCAATTTAAAATTAATCTTATTCAATGAAGGTTATTAAAATAGAAATTCAAAACAAAAATTTAACAATAATTGAAAAGTAAAAATAGAGTGAGTAAAAGTAATATCCTCCTTAAATCTGGATGTGAATCTGTCTTTACATCTAATCTTCAAAACCTTTCAAAGGCTTGAAATGTGTCTTATTTGACCTTATCCCTGTGAACGCCCTGGAAGTGCTACCTACTATTTCCCTTTGCTCACTTGTCCTTCTGTTCTGGCCACAATGGCCTCCTGATGCAATCTCATATATACCACACACACACACATAAGGTCTCCACACAGGTTGTTCTTTATGCCTAAGAGGATCTTCCCTATGGCCAGAAGGCATGTCCCTGAAATAATTGGTTTAAATATCACATTTTCAATGAGGCATCTCTTGAATCCCATCCCTTCCTGTAAACTGTTTCTACTGTTTCACACTTAATTTCCTTATGCTACTCTTCTCTGTACTTGATAGGCTGATGGCCTATTATCTGTCTTCTTTTAAGATTTAAGCTCTCTCAGGGTAGGAATCTTAATCTGTCTTGTTCACTGATGAATGCTAAGCACCACAGAGCATCTGGCATGTATTAGGCAGTTAATATTTGTTGAGTGAAAGAAGTAAGTAATTAAACACCAAGAAAAGACAAATCAAAGCCACAAAATAATTTACAACATATATATTCAAGTGATCATAAACACAAGACAAAGGAAATCATGTGTCAAGAATGTGGGATAGTAGAATCCAGATGCACAGGGGTGGGGATATGAAATGGTACAGCCATGCTGGCAAGCAGTCTATGACTTCTTCAAATGGTTAAGTATAGTTTCCATATGATTCATCAAGTCCATTCTTTGGTATAAAAAAGTAAAAACATATGTCCATCCTAAAATTTGTACATGAATGTTTCCTGTAGCACTATTCTTAAGAGCCAAAAACTAGAAACAACCCAAATATCTGTCATTGATGATTGGTGAGTAGTAAATAAAATGTGGTATGTCTATACAAAGGAATATTCTTTGTAAATAAAAGGATAAGTACCAATGCATGCTATGGTATTACCAAGTTTTAAAAACATTATGCAAATGAAAGAAGCTAATCATAAAGGACAACATATTGTATGATTTTATTTATAGAAAATATCCAGGATAGATAAATCTATAGAGACAGCAGGTATATTCATGCTTGTCTAGCAATGGTGAAATGGGAGGTTAAGAATTGAAGGTGAAGGGGTACAATGATTTTTTTTAGTGTAATGAAAATGTTCTAAAATGTATTGTGGTGATGGCTTTACAACACTATAAATATTCAAAAAGCCATTTGATTGTATACTTTAAATGAGTAAATTGTATGGTTAATGAACTAAATTTCAATAAATGTATTTTTTTTAAGAAAAAAGGAGTGAAGACATGAATTGATTCCAGTTCCAAAACCATTGCCCTTAACCCCTACAATGAACTATCTTTGTTTTAAAAATAATTAAAACACAATCTTTGTTCTTAAAGAACTAAAAATATAGGCAACAACTTTAAAAATAATGTTTTATTGTTTCCAATAGATATAACTACAATGTCCAGATAATATAAGGACAACTGAAGTGGTTAAAATATGATGTAGTATGAAATGTGTAAATCCAGACTTTGAAATTCTACAAGATGAATGGCCTGTCTTTATAGAACAGAAAAAATTATAAAGCTTTCCAAATAACAGACAGAAAGAAACTCGACATTAAAGATATTTAAAATACATATTAGATGTTTGTAATATGTGGACATTATCTGGGTTTCAGTTCAAAGAAAGATATAAGTACCAGGCATGTGTATACAGAATAGTCTAAGGAATCAAAAAATAAAGTTAGCAGAACTAATAAGTGAGTTGAGTCAATTTAAAGAATAGAAAAAAACAAAACAGATTTTTCATATATTAGCAATGAGAATTTGCAAACAATATTTAAATAGGATGAAAATTATAACAGCAGGAAAACATGTTACCTATTGTGGGATAAAAAAAGTTCAGGATGAAGATGAAAAACCTTGTGGAGCTCTAAAGTAAGACTTTGTTCAAAAAATGATGGGGTATGGAACCATTTGAGTAATATAATAATAGTAATAGATTATAAAGCATAGAACAAAGAAATACATTTCTATAAAATCATACTGACATAAATAATTGAATAAATGAAATTATAGTTTTCAAAAATTTTAACTAGAATTACTCATGAAGAAACATCCAATTCATACAAATTGAGGGACATTCTAAAAAACAATAGGTCAATACTCTCCAAAAATATAAAGAGAAAGAAAAACTGTGGCAAATATCTCAGATTAAAGCAATTAATAAAATATAACAACTAATTGCAATAAATAATTCAGGATTGAAATTTGGTCCCATAAATAATTAACTTTATTGGTGAAGTTGAAGAAATTTGAGAAAGAGCTATGTACTATTTATAGTTACATGTCAATTATAATTAGTGTATTATTGGTGAAAGGTATAAGGAAAATCCTTGTATTATTTGTAGGACTGAGATGATTTCAAATTTAAAAGTTAAAAAGCATAATAATAAATAAGCTAGACTTAAATCATATTTAACAAAATATGTATAAGACCTATGCAGTAAAATCTGACAAACATTAAGGAAATAATGAAAAAAAATCTAAATAACATAAGAGCAATTTTCAAACTTTTTTATTTCATGGAACACATAAATGAATTACTAAAATTCTGTGGTATGCCAGTAACATATTCTTTTTTGACAATAACAAAAATATGCATAATTTTGGTTCATTCACACTAGATGGCTATTATTGTGCTGGCTGCTGTAATTTTTTTTTTTTTTTTTTTAATTTGAGAATCTAAGGGAAAAGAGGTCAGTGTCTCTGACTACAGTCAGGCATTGCATTCTTATGGGACACCAGCTGAAAATTGCTGATTTAAGATATACAATGCTTATCAACCAGAAGATTCATTACTACAAAGATAATCAATTTTTCCATAGTTTGTTTATAAATAATAATGGAGTCCCCATCAAAATTCCTGCACAAATGTGTGTGTGTGTGTGTGTGTGTGCGTGGTGTATAGTGTGTGCATTTAGGAAGGAAGGGAGGGAGGGAGGAAGGAAAAAAGGAAGGAGGGATTGAGAAGCAGGGAAGGGGGAAGAAGGGAGCAAGCAAGAAAGAAAGGAAGACTTTCAAGACCAGATTAAAGGTAAATTCTCTCATATAGAGAAATCACACCTACACAAGATTTTTCATAAAATAGAGAAGGAGAAAATACATCATTTAAAAAACGCCACAGGCAAGGAGAAGATATGTATATATGCATATCATGTTTATCAGGCAAAGTACTTGAATCCAAAGGAAAAAGAGAAAACTTAAAACTCAATCATAAAAAGGCAAAAAACAAAGTGAAAGTCAACAAAAGATGTTAACAGGTGTTTCAAAAAGAAGACATGACCAAGTGAAAAGATGCTCAACATTATTAGAATTGGAAAATTCAAATTCAAATGTAATGATATGCTAATATACAAACTCCAATATTGGTGAAAATGTGGTGTAAGTAGAACTCTCATATGCAGTCACTTTGCAACACTCTTTAACAGTCTCTTAAAATTTTAACATGTACCTATCATATTCCCCAGCCAATAAAAGCACATGAGAAAATATTGGGACAGGGGTATGTGTGTGTGTGATAGAAGAGGCAAAGAAGGGGAGCAGCTTTATACTAGACAAGAACCTAGTATAAAGGAACCATGGACATGGACAACAGGTGGGATTGACGTTGGGGGGAATGGGTGGGTGGGGAGGGGGACAGAGGGGAGCAAAAAGGGGATGGATGTAATACAACAACAATAAAATTAAAAAAAAAAAAAAAAAGAAGTGTATTGAATGCTGGATCTTGTAAATAACCACATTGTATACTTATATATAGTAACTTCTTATGTAAATTACAACTCAATTAAATTGAATTATTTTTTTCAAAAGCCAATTTCAAACAATTTGACTGGATGATTTAAGGAAGTATTATTTTTAAGATATAATAATGATGTTTTAATTAGGAAAACAATAAGTAAATAAATAAATAAAAGCACCAAATAGTAATCTCTTATCATTTAGGGTTACACACTAAAATGCTTACAGATATGCATTTAGACATTATATAAAATGTCTAAGATCTGCTTCATAATCATTCATAGAAGAAATGTGTGAGGGTATTTAAGAAACAAAACTTAATATATGCTGAGTTTATTGAAGCTGGATGATTGGTATGTGAAATACACTATACTACTCTCTTTACCTTTGTAGCCTTTTGAGAATGTTTTATTCAAAAAGTGAAATAAAATATATAAAAACAAATGTAGAAGAAACAGTTTTGTTCTTATAACTACCCAGTAATATAAGATAATATATGTTTTTAACACCAGAAAATAAGGTTCAAAGTGTGCAAATGACATTTTTGAAGTATAAACAGCAAGTCAGTTGCAGAACCAAGTGGAGAATACAGTTTCCCAACCCATGACTCCCTAAATGCCCTGTCATCACTCACATACACACTGCCATAAGAGAGCAGATGGAAACTAATGAAAATTCCAAAGATAATTAAGGAAATAGGTGGAAGTAAACTTAGAGAATGTTGATAGTAAAGAATTACATAAAATAAAATAATATTTTATATTTTTATGAGTTTAAGATAGAACCCTGGCTGATGGCTCAGTGGATAGGCACTGGCCTGTGAACCCAAAGGTAGCTAGTTCGATTCCCAGCCAGGGCACATAACCAGATTGCCAGTCAGGTCTCCATCCAGGTCTGTAGCTGGAGGCAGGTGAAAGGCAACCATACATGGATGTTTCTCTCCCTCTCTGCCTCTCTCCCATCTCCTCTCTCTGGAAATAATAAAATCTTAAAAAAATAAAAATAAAAATAAAGAGTTCAAGACATATATATATATATATATATATGTAAATTATATACCTATTTTTGCCAATCATGATCATTTTTAGGATTTTCCAATGAAATATTTTAAAGGCAATACTAATCTGAAAAGCAACACTGTTCTTACAGTTGAAAATTACACAGCTCAACCTGACAATTATATACAGTTCAACTTTGCAAAGCAAGTTAGTATCTTCTTAATGTTGATGCCACTTTTCTATCTACCAGTGTCACTTTAGATTTTAACCTACAGAACAGTATATTACTTAGAAAATAAAATATTTTATCAAAAAGATTCCATGAGAAAATTGATTCACCATGCCAGCATTTTATAGGATATTCAATCATGTTTTAATTTTAAAAGTACTATTATTTCGTAGGAATTCCATTTCTGGAATTATGGTCAAAATAGAACATTCAAAGGAGTTTTGAAGCTTATATCCTTATATCTGAATCCAGGTCAAATTTCTTTTAAACAATAAAGGATGTGCTTTATCCACAATACATTCAAAGACATAAAAAGATAATTGTATTGAAGGGCAACAGGAGTCTATGATCTATTGTCATTTGATGCAGTAATTCTGATTCATAATTTTGATTTTTCATGACTAATAAAACTATAAAGTTTTTTTTTGGGGGAAGATGTACGCATAACCACTAGAAAGAAAGCTATTTTGGATGTTGTATCTATTTTTTTTTTTTTTTTTTTTTTTGGTCAGAGAGTCAGTAATATAGAGTTTACTCATCTGTCTTCTCTGAAGGAGCATTTTATTCAAAGAGTAAGCAATTTTAAAGCATGATTGGACTTTGGTAATAAGACTTTTGAGAAGATGAACACAGCATCACATTACAACAAAATCTGTCCTTTATGTCTTACAAATTAAGATTTTCTATTTTGCTGATTTGCAATGAGCCCAAACCAAAGTTTTCCTCCAAACATTCTTAGTGATCTGGGGACAAACTAATAATCCTTAACAGCATCTTATACTGTTAAGAAAAGTGTTTCATTAAAACTTTATACCATTTTAATCAAATTTATCATATACATTCTACTTCCAAATGGTAGAAGAGAAAATTTCAGCATGCATTTATCAAGTGCATTTTCAATAAAACTGTGAACAAACTTCAAAAATCAAGCACTAAAAACATGAATACACATGTAGTCAGTATAATATTTGTATTCCATGGAAGGAGCAAAAAAGTTAAAACGACTTGATATTCACTACTAAGAGATCTTGCTGACTTCCAAAGCACTCAACCTCAACAGCACAAAAATTTAGATCTTTTTATTCCAGTAACCAATGGCTCTTCCTCAAACAGTAAAATTAAACATATGCAGAATCTTAAAGTATCTTGCCATCTAGATAACTTTAATTTAAAGTAAAAAGAGACCAGACCAGCAGTTAGACTCTGTGAGTTCTGTAAGTCCAAGACAAGAGGAGGTATTTAAAATGGAAATAGGGCTGTGGCATGTTTGAGGCTCCAGCCTAATTTAAAACCAGTCATAGTAAAGGATTCAGGAACATTGCTACCTGAAACACCTAGTTAATTTAAGAGATGTTGATATAATTTATCTGCAGTATGAAAAGATAAAATTACTGTATGATTTTGGAGTTTCATTTTTAGAGGAAAAAAAATGGAGGCACTGAAAACAAAATAGATGATTTTTTACCCCAGGTCCTAAGAGAGAGGGGGAAAAAAACTGCAGCCAGAAAAAAAATGATGACAAATGTACCCCTATTTTTGTCTAATTCTTCATTGTATACATTATACATATACAGTCTACGCATGTATAGAATGTATGTAGATTATACATAGTCAACCATGATTGCTTATATACAAAGGAATGATACTGAAGCAGGGAAGTAAGAAGCTAGGAAAATTCCCTAGCAAGTAGAAGGGAGAAACTGAGGAAGTTAAACCATGGAGCAATTTACAGCCAGCCAATAAATTGCAAGATTATGTTCCCTAACCAAGGACACTCAGGGGCAAATGGTTTACACATTCCAGACCATGCAGGGGCAGACCAACCTGGGTCCTGACCCCTCTTTGGTAACATTCTTTAAAGGGGAAACTGACCTGGAAATGATGCATTTTGATAAGTCAGCACATTAAAAGATAACACCTGGAAAGGTGCTATTCTATTGCGATCCTCCTCTAAAGTTCCTGCTTTTAGAAAATGGACAAAACCCCTTAAGACAAAGGACCAAGTGCATGCTTTCTCTCTTTAGCCTGCTCACACATCCCCACCTTCTTTCCCCAACTTTGCATCTTTGCTTTCTTTCTCTTAAGCACTAGGGTTCCCAGGAGACTTGCAACCTGAGAGGCAGTGGGCAGCAGTGGCTCGGCCCTGGACCTGTCTCCCAGAACTCTCCAGTCACCTCTGTAACTTGTTTCTTGAGTTCATGCAGGCCAGCTGGCTAACTTCTTGGGGGTTCTCTTTCTAAAGGGCATCCTTGCCCAGTCTCAAGGTTTCCTCACATTTCCCAAGGGCCAAGGCCATTCTCTCTGGACTCCCTCCTGTTGCTATGATGTCTCTATTGCCTTAAGTCCTTTCTTTGTTTCCTTGTCCCTAGTAATAAATGTATTCTCAAAATTATCTGGACTCATATTGTGAAATATTTATTGCATGAGTCAAGCACCTACCCATTTCAGATATGCTAGGGTAGCCTTGTTCAGTGCCAGTCTCTTTCCAGTGACAATACAATTAATAAATCTTATAATGAAATTACTTTATAGGTATAACTTTATTCTGAAATTTTAAGATCTATATTATGACCCACAGCATAAGTTAAGTCATGTAATAATACTTAAAAATTAGAATTTAAGAACCTTCTATTTTATATCAATAGCAAAGTAATAATAATTCCTTTTACCCTTAAATACATATTTTTAATATTATTAATCTCAAAAAATGATGAAATGTCAACTTACCATGTACTTCACTATATGGGAAAAGTTTACTTATTTATTTTTGTTTTAATTATGCCACAGTATATTTACTTTGACACAAGTTTAGGTTTCAAATAAAAATCTGCACTCTTTAAAGTAGTAAATAAAGAAATTTTAAGTTAAAAATAATGGCCAGTGTTAGTGTTTTCATTAAGATAGTTATTTCTCAGTGTTTATGATACATAAGTTTGGAGTATTTTTCATGAGATCTGAGGGTTTAAAGTTTTGCAAAACCAAGAGCAAGAAGCACAAATCACCTTACATTTGTTAAGTTGATGGAACATAATCTTGAATCAAATTTAACTATCTAAATAAAAATGATAGAAACTATTGAGTTCTTGTTCTGCTCCAAGTAGGTATTTTTAGATTTGATAAAGATCACTCCATGGAAGAAAGAAAAACTATATCTCTCAATTATGGCAAAGGTGCCTCTAAGAAAACAAAAGAAAACAGAATCTACATGAAACTGACAGGCCAACTACTTCTAAGTCAGTGTGTTGTTGGAAGACCACCCTTTTTTTTGGGGGGGTGGCATTTATTTTAAATTATATACTGTTTTAATTTTTGCATAAATATAAAATTGATAGCTGGAGATGAAACATCACTTGCAAGATCATTCAAACTATACAGTTGTTGGCAAATGTGCTTCTAAGGTGCTATTGCCCTTTTTTCAATTTCAGAGACATGCACAGGGAAAAAACTATAAACATAAACACAGATTCTAGTTTCAAGGCTTTTCAACAAAAATGTCATAGGTATTCTAAAACTTTTTTTTAAATGTTATTGTTGTTGTATTACATCCATCCTTTTTGCTCCCCTCTGTCCTCTTCCCCACCCACCCATTCCCTTGCAAAGTTAATCCCACCTGTTGTGCATGTCCATGGTTCCTTCATACTAGGTTCTTGTCTAAACTTTTTTTCTTTAATTTAAAGATATAACATTAGGATTTTTAAAAAAATGATCACTATTATGGGAGTCCCCCACACTTCTCTTTTTTCCTCACCTTCACCCAGAACCCTCAGCCTTCACCACACTGTTGTCTGTGTCCATGGGCTATGTTTATATGTTCTTTGGCTATCTTATGAACTAATTACTATTAAATGATTACCCAACTGACAAGTTCTTAATCCTGTGATTTTTATGAAGCAGGCATGTCAGCTCAGAGGCTTTTGGTCTAACAAAGTCTCACACTTGAAGTGTTTAGCCCAAGGAATAGATTAGAGTAAAAACAATTACTGTTGCATATTTTAAACAGATTTACTATTAATGCCTCTTATGACCTAGAAATGAGATCTTTTATAATAGAAAAAAAAGGAAAAATGTAATAAAGTGAATGATTATTATTTTATAGTTACTTTAAAATGCAGCACTTTACTCTCTCTACATGTTAATATGCATTTATTTATATTTCAAATTCTGACACATTTTATCTGCTATCCAGTGATTGATTTAATTAGTGAGTTTAAAATCATCAGTCCTTCTTTAACTAGAGGAAAATAGGTTCCAAGACCCCCACTGGCTTTCTAGGACTACAGAAAATACTGAACCACATATAGTCTATATAAACACATACAGCAGTGTGTATATATACACACACATACACACATATATATAGTTTATAAAATAGTCAAGAAATTAATAATAGTAAATTATAACAGTAAAATAAGGTTAGTTAAGTGATCTTGTGACAGTCAATCTGATCACCTAGAAGGCTACTAAGTGACTAATAGTGATAACCTGGACGGAGGCATGACTCATATTCAGGAATAAAGCAAGATATCAAGAGAGTTTATCATGCTACTCATTATGGCATACAATTTAAAACATATAAACTGTTTACTGACTTGTTGATTTATGGAATTTTTCATGTAATAATTTCAGGCTGTTGTTGACTGTGAGATACTGATACTATGAACAGTGAAACTGTACATAAAGGAGAATTAGAGTCACAATCAAATATTCTATGCATTGCTATGCTCTACTCTAATTTAACATTGCCTCAAACCACTGTTTCTTTTTCTTTAGTGTCATCTGTTCTACATTTTAAGCTAGTTAATAAAATTCATATTAAAGATGGATGTTTGTTTAGCCTTGGCTGGTGTGGCTCAGTGGATTAAGCACCAGCCTGCAAACCAAAGGTAGCTGGTTCGATTCCCAGCCAGGGCACGTAATCAGGTTGCAAGCCAGGTCTCCAGCCAGGAGGCAGGTGAAAGGCAACCTTACATTGATGCTTCTCTCCCTCTCTTCCCCTCTCCCTTCCCCTCTTCCTAAAAGTAATAAAATCTTTTAAAAAATAAAAATAAATATAAATGTTTGGAGACATACTGTTTGAAGTAACACTATTACATATCCCCAAAGTGCTTTTGCACATTGGTTAATTAGTTAAGCTTACTTGGCTACTTCCATCAGCTGGCAGCAGCTTTTTGACCACTTTACCTAACACAGCATAAATAGTATGAATACTGGCACAAAGTTATAGCTTTTCATTTCCTTAGTGAGAAAAAAAAAAAAAAGCATAACTTATTAACAAGAGTGAATAACTCCTGTATAAATGAAGGTAATATAATCAGTTCCCTTGTACCAGGCAGGTATTATGTTTTTCCACAAGGATTCATTTTAATTAATTTAAGTTGAATCATTAAGCCCTACAATTTGGAAGCTGCCAGAAAGATGACAAAAAATAAGCAGTTACCATTGTTCAAGGATATGTTCTGAGCTATTCAGTATGTAAATTACCTTGTGGCATTCATGTTAGACAATAAAATTTTCTTCCTTTGACTAAGTTTGAATAACTATCTGGTGGCTTTAATATCACCCAAATGTTAACAGCAGTCTTAAGCAGGAGTGGCGGTGGGGGGATGTATCTGTGGAGGGAGAGGGATTGTAGGATTGTACAAAATAGAAAAAAAATAAGAGAAAAACTCTTGGACATGAACAATAGTCCAGTGATTACAGGGTGTGGGGTGTGGGTGGAGGTTGAAGATGGTACAGGGGATAAATGGTGATGGGAAAAATAGAGTTAAAAAATTAAAAAGAAAATAAAAGAGCCCTGGCTGGTGGCACAGTGGACAAGGCACCAGCCTGCAAACCCAAAGGTTGCAGCCAGGGCACATAACCAGGTTGCAAGCCAGGTCTCCAGCCAGGTCCATAGCTGGAGGCAGGTGAAAGGCAACCATACACTGATGTTTCTTTCCCTCTCTGCTTCCCACCCTTCCCCTATCTCTGAAAAGTAGTAAATAAAATCTTTTTTAAAAAGAAGAAAATAAAAGGGAAATATAATTAGCAATATTTCTCAATTACTACATCTAAGAGATATAAAGAAAAGTTCAACAGTTGTAAGTGATTTAGGTAGTAGATTGTACATAAATAAAATACAACTTTCTCTAAATAATTCTGGCAAATTATCATAGAGTTGCACTTTGTAACTTAACCTTCAGCTTTTCATCTTAGCACCGAAACTTAGTTATGGATGGACGAGTGATATATTTGTCTTTGGGATGTTTTCATAACATATAACATTGCTGATCCTCTCAAGGAAAAAAGTACAAGACTAAGTATATAGATTCCTCAGAATAGAAGCAGGGACTATCTCTGCAACTATAAGCAAATTACAAATCTGTTTTCTGAATAATCACTAAGAACCTTCTGATTCTAATACTTTTATTGCCCTGGCTGGTGGCACAGTGGATAAGGCTCTGACCTGCAAACCCAAAGATCGCTGGTTTAATTCTCAGGCAGGGCACATAACCAGGTTTCAAGCCAGGTCTCCAGCCAGATCCGTAGCTGGAGGCAGGTGAAAGACAACCACACATTGATGTTTCTCTACTTCTCTGCCTCTCTCCCTTCCCCTCTCTCTGAAAATAATAAATAAAATCTTTTAAAAATATATAGTTTTATTATTTAAAGTAAATGTTAATTCTTTATAAGCAGATATAAAGCTTTATAATCTCTCACATGTGAGTAGTCCATACGGACATAATTGACTGAAGTAAATTAATGCTTGCATGTTTGTGAGCATATGTGTATGATTTTGAATTTTTGATTCATGTAAGGTATGCTTTCCAACAGATTAACTACAATTCTGTTAACCATACCATAACTTCTTAAATTCTAGTATACCTTACATTTAATTCCAAGTATTTTATAATTATTTCCTTTCAATATTCTGTGTGAATATCAAGAAGAAAGGAAAGGAAATAGTATAGGAAAAAGAATACCCCAAAGAAAAGACTAAAACATGAAAGAGTAGGTTCAGCATAGCAGGAAAGGGACATGAGAGAAGGTATAACAAGAATGAACAGGACTTGATCTTAGCATTCTTGATCTTTTGAAATGTACTCTCTGCTAAACCAACAGTACGTGTAAACTTCCATGTTTCCACACTTCTTATGTTGCAGATGACCCAGGGAAATGCTTCATCATCTTATAATTTAGGATTTAAATATATGGAATCTATGGTTGTGGTGACTTGAGCATCTGCGCTAATACCTCTAGATCAGATGTTTAAGGCACAATTCCTAACTCCATACCTTGCTTCCCCAAACAATTGCACTGTAAATTTTCCACAAAATGCACTGACTCCTAAGCTTTTCTTTCCTACTGCCATTGGGAAAACTTTTACTTACTTTGTAAAGATCTGAGACAAAGAAACAAAATGAGGAAGCATGACGCCAACTCAACATTGTTATCAGAAGGAAGTGTTCCATTTTTAGAGAGTGGTTACTCAAATTTACATGAGTGTAGTTTCATGAAACATAACCATGCCACCTAAAGATATAAGACTGTCAGAATCCAGTCACTCTTGAGGTCAAATATTCAGAACAATTTTTTCCACCATTTATATTCTAAGATAAGTTTCTATGGTCATCCATTGTCCAGTATACAAACCCTTCTCAATTTCTGCCCCCAAATTTCCCAAGTTCAGTGTTAACTAAGGCTTGTTTTACACCCTCCCTGATTATGGTTTAGTTTAACTGTTTGTGGCATTTTGTATTACAATATTTTGGGTCTATAATATAATATAGTCCCAAGAAATAGGTTTTAGCCAGAGAACTGACAGTGGTTTAACCCATGTGAGTTGTAGACAGACCTGTACTTCAATTTGTATTTCAATTATATTATTTACTCACTTGATTCTTTTTCTTCCAAAAAAGATTTACACCTCAGCATAAATTTTAAAACAATGATTGGACTTTTAACAATGATTCCCTTTTAACTTAGGGGTGTAATATCCTATTAGGTAATTACTATAATTTTAAATGTCTTTAATTCTGATTTTTATGATAGCTTATAATAGCTCAGAAAAAGAAAGAAGAAATGCAGATGAAGTCTGTCATTATGTATTTATGCAAGTAAAAAACTATATTCTTAATTCATAAAACCTAATTCATGAGTTAACGTTTTTAAAATATTTTTTATTTCTCTTTTTTTATTGATTTGTTCTTGTTGTATTACAATTGCTTCATTTTTTCCCTCATTGCTCTCCCCTGTCCCCCACCTCCTCTTCCACAGTCAATCCCCACCTCCTTGTCCATGTCCATGGATCTTTCACATTAACTCCTCATTTAGGGGGGAGAGGGGAGGAAGAGAGGGTGATAAAAGGAGTAGCATTTAAAATAATTTTTAAACAGTACTTTAAGATGAACTGCAAGCAAGGAGAGCATTAGGATATCTCCATTTAAAAGCTGCTTCTTGAAGAGTCTACATGGAGGAATGCTTCAGAAATACCCTCTTGTAGTTGTCAATTTGTTTTCTTTCTTTCTAAATTAAGCACTTGAAAATGAGGAAAGATAAATAAACATTGTGAAGTCCAGGTGTCTATGGGACACATGTTTATGTCAGTCATCATGCTCATGATCTATTGCAATGATAAATGAAAAGAACCACACTAGTTAGGTAATTAATTACAGCAGTATATCAGGGTGAGGCCCCTAGGGACTGAGTTACAGACATGAACCTTGCATCATTGCTTTTAGTTACTTCCTTTATTTAAGTTCATTATAAGAAGATAGAGTGGGAGGACATGAAGTCAGAATTGAAACTTTCTTTTACATAATTTTCTAAAACACTCAACATTTAAACCAAGATTGCATTATTAAAAGTTCTAACCTTTTATTAGTTTTGTTCACATAAATAAAAAAGTAAACAAGTCTTAAATATTACTATTTTATATTAATTAATTTGTTTAAGCATTTTCTATTTACTTCTATTTCTCTATAAGCAAAATATAATAATAAAATAAAAATAAAATAATTTGACCTATACTGAGAGTTATATATATATTTTTTATTTGTGGTTTCTCTATTTTAGCATTTTAATGGTTATAATTCTAATAAGTCCATAGGGTCCTTCTTTATTAAATCATTTTAAAATATTTTAGTCTTTAAACTCCAATAATTTTTATAATTAGTTTAACAGGTGAAGTATTTTACTATGAATTATTATTCTATAGTGATAATTGATAATAAAGTATTTCTCTCTCATATTTAATAAATATTTATTGAGATAGGTAAATATTACTTCATTCACTACATTTACCTCAGAATGCTGGGATTATTTGGTAACATAAAATGATTTGTTGTCAAAACCTGTTTTCCATGGCTATCCCCTATCAAGTCCTATACCAAAGTCACTATTTCCCCTCCAGAATTTCTGGGATTTAAAATTTGTAATATACTTCAAGGAACTCTGCCACATAATGTTTGATAACAGCCTTACAACATATCTTAAATATTACAGGTATCAATAATGGCAGAGATATTAACATGGTTAATAATATTTACACAGTTGCTACTAAAAGTATAGGAACTTTTTAGAAATAATCCTGGTCTCAAACCAGACCTAAATTGCAATCTGCATTTTAATATAATCTCAAGTTTATCTGACTGCACACTGAAGTTTAAGAAGTACTATTTTTTATTGCAACACTTTCCCCTCAAATAAGATTGACATTTAAAATATGCAAAACATGTTAATGCTTTTCTAATGAGGGAAAAAATACTTTTGGCAAAAACGTAGCAAATATACAAGGCTATTCATTTTTATAAAGACCAAGTCATGATAAGATGACATGTTGTAGATGAAAGAACTTGGGTCTTTGTGTTTTATGAATGTACTTTGATTTCTGACCTCAAATTAGTTAATCTTTCATCACATCAACTACTTCACTGGCAAATTAAAATAATAGCTACCTTGGTAATAATTATATCAAATACAAAAAAAAAAAAAAATACTGTTAGTCACCCACTAAATGGAAGCTATTATTGAAAACCTTTTATGAATCAGCTCAAGCATACAAACTATTGATATAAAAATTTGGAAATTTTTGGAGCATCAGAATGAACTCAGTTTGTCACTGACCCTGGTCCTGAATGAGCAGTCCTTGTTAGGCAATATAGTCCATTTTTTGTCACTTAAAAACTGTTGTATTATACTTGCTTTACATCACACCTCAGGTACCCTCCCTCAGCCACGCCTGGCTCTAGAACTCATGACAGATTTCTTTTTCCACAGTTAATGTGATGAACATTCCTGTGGGCAAAGTGCCCTTCTATCAGGCCTGTGCCTAGGGCTTCCAATAACTCCCCAAGATGATGGGAAATTGATGACCCATGAAACAAATTTATGACCAAAAGAAAAGGGCCAGCAGAAATACTTGTCTCCTTTTCTTGCCACTATTTGTCTTGAACTATTCTAAAGTGCAAGTGTAGTGGTCTCTCTGAAGATGATCTTAGGAGAGAAAGTAACTCATAGCATTTGATATGAAGAAGTTGCTAGCTATTCAGCATGCTTCTCCACATACTCTCTCCCTCCGCTTTAGTCTGCCCTCCTTTTCCCTTGTTACTGCTTCCCGGGATTGCAGAACTAATAATGAATAAGAATATAAACTCCTGCCTCAGGCTCTGTTTCTCTTTTTGTATTTTTTTACAAATCTAAACTGAGATTAATGTTTTCACATCTTTTTGTACTTATACAAATAAAGCTTTTACTATTATTTATTTTGAAGTGTTCTCTAAATTGACACATTAACGTAATGGGAAATCCAGTATCAGATGAAATAGAATGCAACTCTAAAAATATAAACAATGAAGCTAAAACAATGCTATCAAGTCAAAATTCAATACTATTACTCACCAAATTGTAGTCTCAGTTACCCCTACCCACCTTTACTACCCTCCCACCTTACTCAGAAATGGGGTGTCACAGGGTTGCTAAAAATATACTAGCAATACATTAAATCTTTCTTCCTAAATCAATCAGAGGATTGAAAAAACATTAAGAATAGTATGATTTTTCATACTACATCATTAAGTTTAAATTAATGTTGTACCTGTGTACCATCTGATATCAATTACGAGTCCTATATTTGAGCATCATGAAAACAAGGTTATGATGATTTTTATGCAAATGCTCCTATAAAAGCTGAACCAGGTGAAAGAGACCAAAAGTAATTTTTTATTTTATTTTTCTTTAAGATTTTCTTCATTATTTTTAGAGAGAAGGGCAGGGAGGAAGGAAGAAAGGGAGAGAAACATCAATGTATGCTTGCCTTTCACCTGTCTCCAACTATGAACCTGGCTGGAAACCTGGCTTGCAACCTGGTTGTGTGCCCTAACTGGGAAATCGAACCAGCTACCTTAATTTCTTTTTCTTTTTCTTTTTTTTTTTAAAGTATCTTCTCATTTAGGTACATAACGTCTGTTAGAAAAAAGTCCAGTCATTGTTCATGTAAGAGGAATGATTTGCATGACATCAATGTAACCTGGCAGCCAAGAAAAGTGAACTGGGATGCACATGCATGAATAATGATGACTTCACTGTACGAGACAGTGGGGTGGTAGACACCGTTGAGTGAGCATGTGTGCTGTGTGGCCATCATATTCAAAATGACCAGGCATAGAAATGAATCCATCAAATTTTGGATTAAGCTTGAATGTTCCTCTGAGAAAACTACTCAGATGATTCAGAAGGCTTGGAGGATGATGCAATGAATGCAGCTCAAAAAAGTGGGGCACAAACGCTTCAAAGGTGGTCGGAAATCTGTTGAAAATGATCCATGTTGGAATGCTTGCAATGAGCAGAACACTTGAGAATGTTTAATGTGCATGGGCTATAATCAACAAAGGTGAGGGACTGATAGTATGAGAACTAGAAGCTGATCTGAAGATTCCAAAAACAGTATCTGAGGTTTTAATGAGGATCTTGGCATGAAATGGGTCATGGCAAAATTCATTCCACAGCTTCTGCAACCAGAGCAGAAGAAATGTCATGCTGCACTTATTAATGACTTGATTCAAACACCACTACCAATGAACAAGATTTCCTCAAGAAGGTCAGGCAATAGCTGTAATAACCAGAGATAAATCTTGGATCTACCATGATGATCCAGAAATAAAAGCTGAGTTGTCCCAATGGAAGTCACCTGGTTCTGCATACCCAAAGACTTTGCTGTAGCAAAGTCACAGCACGATCAAGACCAGGTTAACTGTGTTTGTTGATTGGGAAAGTGTTGTCTATCATGAGTGCATCACTCCAAGCCAAACAATAAGTTCAACCTCAATGTTCTTTGTCAGTTGAGATGTGCAATGGAAATGGCTGCAGCTCTGGGCAACTGGTGATGAGTAGCTTCATCACAGCACTCTTGCTCATGGATCTCATCTCCTGCAGGTTTTTTTGGTGAAACCACAAATCACCCAAGTAACTCAGACTTCCTACAGCCCACTCTGGCTTTTTCCAAAACTAAAATCACCTTTGAAAGGGAAGAGATTTCAGACCACTGATAAGCAAATATGATGGGGGCAGCGGATGGTGACTGGGAGAGCTGTGTGAGGTCCCAAAGTGCCTGCTTTGAAGGGGGCTGAGGTGTCATTGCTCTGTACAGTGCCTTTGGTGTCTTATATCATCTTTGATAAATGTCTCTAGTTTTCATAGCACATGGCTGGATACTTTCTGGATGGACTTGGCATTGATTTCACCTACCATAAACTTTTTTAATGTTTACAATAGCGTATAATAGTACATTTAAAAGTAAATTGAGATCTTTAAAACTGAAGCCCATGCCTCACTTAGGAATACTGATTTAAATTGTTCTTGGGTGGGGCTCAGACATCAGCCCCACCCATTATTTAAAAAAAAACAAAACCTCCCCAGGAAATTCTAATTTGCATTGAGAAAGCTCCTACTTCTTCAAATATATTACTGACAAACTAAAACAAGTAAGTTCTTTTTCTTGCCCAAGGCAACATTTCTGGGACACTTATTTTTCATTCAACCAGCAAGCCTTGGAATGTCCCTAGAGATAGAAGATCTGGCCAGTATATTAGGCTCAGCTTTCTATTCTGCCAGTAGAATCCAGTGATATAATTGTCCTCTCTTTTGCACTCTGATCAGCTCTAGCTCTGAATCTTGGAAATAAACAACTGGGTACTTTAGTTCTCCACGTCTGGAATTATCATTCTGGCCGGTAAGCTACTGATTATACAAACTTGCAGCTGCTGCACCAGTGGTTGCAAGATTCTGTTTGAATCTGGGTGGAAAAATTAGCCTGAGTCTTCAGGACTGCTTGTTTTTGACAGGTCTCCCTTTTATGTATATATCTATTCATTTTTACTTCTAATACATACTTTTAGTTAACATTATTCACATTTATAACCATTTTTATTTATTATTTCTTGACCTTTAATAATTATGCAGTCCTAGCTGGTGGCACAGTGGATAGGTGCTGGCCTACGAACCAAAATGTCGCTGGTTTGATTCCCAGCCAGGGTACATAACCAGGTTGCAAGCCAGGTCTCCAGCCAGGTTCATAGCTGGGGGCAGGTGAAAGGCAACCATACATTAATGTCTCTCTCTCCCTCTCTGCCCTCTCTCCCTTACCCTATCTCTGGAAATAATAAAAATAAAATCTTTAAAAAAATAATAATTATTATGCAATAACTCATCTTATGTAGCTCACTAATTTCATTTATTTTAAATATCAACTTGTCCTTTTAATATTTTAAAGACCTAATTAAAATCACTGAATACATTTTATAAGTTAATGGCTAACCATATTTCTTTTGATGATTTGTTAGGATGTGCTAGTAGATATTATTTAGCATTTTGATTTTCATTAGCCTTTATATTTTCTCAAAACTACTCATGTAAAATATTTTGTTTCAAAGGCCTTTTAAATATTAGGACTATAGAAACATCTATTTTCTACTAAACAGGTTTGTTCCCTTCAACTAAATAAAAGTACTATATAAATAGGTAGCTCTTAATATCTTGCCTGCTGGAAATCTCAGGCATAAACTTATGCTTTTGTTATAGAGTTGTATTTTACATGAGCTTTTACTGTAAAACAGTTAAATAATATTTAAATAGCTTAAATAATAATTAATTTTAACCAGTTTGCTGGCATTCTTCATGTTTTCAAGACTCATAGACAAAAAGAAAATTCAAGATATTGTCTGAAACTTAAATTCATGTTTATTTATGTGAATGCATGTGACACTAATAAATACAATAAAATCAGCCAGAGAACAATACAAAAATTAATTGGGAATTCAGAGAAAATAAAGATTCATGTCAGGAAATTCAGAATTACCTGAATTTAAATATGAAGCATCATAAGCAAAACTGACTTAGAAGACATCTGCTAATTGGTGGTTATGTCTGTGCACAGGCATGTATAAGGCACACCTAGTATGTGCAGATGTGCAGAGGGCTTTCCTTACCAGTCTGCTCTGTTCATCTTTGTATATAAATTTCTACAATGAGTCTGTGGAGACAGGTGGTGGCTGGATTTTGAAATTCTATCTGATTCTGAAAAATTGAAAGCTTCCAAGGAATATCAAATCAATCCATCAGTATCACATTCTGAAAGGACCCCAGTTATTTTCTGGGTGAGCACACTTGTTGCCCTGGATACTGACCATTATTCTTTTCCCGGAACACTTCTCTTTGAGAGTCCAGCATCGTAAGGCTTTAATTTGCATGACTAACCAAGCTGAACCATCCCTAAAATATATGGGGACTTAAATCAAAGAGATTGTGTTAGAAATAAACACCATCAACACTACTGCCTACTGCAATAGCATTCTTTTCTTACCAAATAGTAATATCATTTGTAGAGGCTTCAGAAAGTTGCCCTGAATGGATGGGGCCTTCAAGAAACAATTTTATAATTTCTATTTTTAGTTTACTCATCCATTTACATTTACTAATTGCTACAGCAAATATTTGCTGAAGCAGCAATGCACCAAAATATGGACTACTTGCTATGGGAAATACAAAGATAAAAAAAACAAATTCTTTTTCTTCAAATGTTAGCAGTAATTCTATAGAAAAAAACAGTGAGGTAATTTATTCTAGCTTATATAATTGATGTTCATACAAATGTATTTGTACATGATTACAAAATTTGTAGTTGGGTGTGTTTTTAAATTTGCATTAAGGGCAGTTTTACAAGATTTAGCATTTGTTATTAAATATTGCCATGTACTTGGTTCTATGCAATAGTTACTTTAACTCCTGAAAATGCCCACTATGAGACAGAAACTATTAGTCCTATTTTATATTAAAAAAAAAACCCAACAACTAAAGATTTTTTTTTTTTTTAAATACCGAGCATATTAAACATTGAGGTCTGTCCAGAAAGTATGTAGCCATGTACTATGAAAATAGAGACATTTATTGAAGAGGACATAAGAAACATTGTACATAGGATAATGATGCCTCAGTCCCCTTCAAAGTAGTCACCTTGGGACCTCACACTGTTCTCCCAACTGCCATCTCCACTCCCTTGTGTTTTCATGAATCTCGTTGATGGTCTGAAAGCTCTTCCCTTTCAAAGGTGGTTTTAGTTTGGGGAAAAGCCAGAACTCATAGGGCACCAAATCTCGACTGTAGGGGTGACTGGATGTTTCACAAAATCAAATTACCTAGGTGATTTGATGTTTCACAAAAAAACTGCCTGAGACATGATGCATGAGTGGGCTCATTGTCACCCATGATGAAGTTGCTAATCATTGGTTGTCCATAGCTGCAGCTTTCTAAATCATCTAAATAGTTTCCACTGAGGAATGTCCAAGCTTAACCCAAAATTTAATGCAGATTTGTTGCTCTACTAACTCAGTTATTTTGAATGTGATGGCCACACAGTACACATGCTCGTCCAAGCGCCTACAGCTCCCACTCACTGGCATAGTGAAGTCATTGTTGTTCATCCATGTACATTCCAGTCCACTTTCCTTGGCTGTCAGGTTACACTGATGTCATGCAAACTGTTCTTGTTAGATTAACAATGGCTGGGCTTTTTCTAGACAGACCTTCTATGTGAAGAACTCAAGTTTCAATTTCATATTTACTTTCACAACTTAACCTTATTCATTTCTACCATATCATATCACTTATTGAAAACAGAATGTTCTAGTTTGCTCTAAGAATATCTACATGATTAAAATAACCAATATTAGGCATCTAAATGTATAAAAAACAGGTCCAGAGGCAACTCTAGTTGAGTTTCATATAACCCATGGTAGATTGATAGAAAGTTAGGTTTGGAAGATAATTTTAAACCTAAATCAAAATAAAGCACTTGCAGTTCAAAAATATTAAATTAATTCCTGAACATCACGCATCTCTGATCTCCAGAGTCAGAAATTAAAACAATTTTACTTAACATCAAATTTATATTACTTTCACTCCTGTCTTATTCTCACTGGGGCACCTGTACTTGGCATTATTATGATGAAATATGAACTTTATTGTATTTGCTATGTTATAGCATGTATGCATCATAGTTATAAATGATAAAATGTAGATAATACAACCCACTATCTTATTCCTGATGTTACACTATTTAGGCTCAAGTAAACCAAGTCACAGTATCACCAGTGTGCACTGGAAGCAGTCCTCTTCCTTCTGTGGCATTTAGAATGATTTTGTGATGTTCTTGTTTGATTGAAGGGTTGGGGGTGGTTGGCTAGGAATCAAGAATTTAAAAATCCTGCAATCCAGTGGGCAGTTGTGTATAATGATCTATCTGAGACTCAGCCTAAGTTTCAAATGTCCTACAAGATAGTCACAAATATAAGACTATTTATAATTATATAAATCTAGAAATTAATTCATATACATGCACAAAAATCTTATTTCACATAGATTCACTCTACACTTCTTATTTTTGAGGGAATGCAACTTCTACATACATTGAGAAATGAGTTATTTTTGTTTGGAACATCATGAAGAACTTACTACTAATTTTGAAAATTACAGCACCCAAGACAGCACTACTGTCAGTACTTGACTTTCCCATACAACAGGCCTTATATGAGTTTGCCCTCCTAGCTACCACATCCATGATGATTCTATGCATAAGCGAAAACACTGTATCAATTCCTAATGTTTTCTCCCATATTTTTGTGCATTTACATATTGGAATATATTTAATTTTTATTACAAATTACTTTATATATTTGTTTTTATTATAATTTAGGTATTAAATTAATTTTGAAAATCTATAAAGATAGATATAAAATTTTATTTTAGAATAAGAATGAGGATGTTACCATTTTTTAAATGAAATAAAAGGCATATTGGCTCTAATATAGTTGGGAAACATAATTGGCAATAGATACTAGACATAGAAAATTAGAAATTAATGTAGTCTTTTTTATGCTATAGTTTCTTAATCTGAGACATAATGTTGGATACTCTGGTTAATGGTGCAAAATTTTTTGGATCAATGAATTTTTAGGAACTGCTCCTGCTAATGTTGATTTTTTTAATTAAAAAATTACATTGTTAAATTCAAGTGTTTTACATTAAAAAAATTAAAATCACAACATCTTTTCTTTAGTTATAGAATATGGCTTTGACTTCATTAAGTAATTTAAACTCATGTTGCCAAAAAAGTTACTTTTCTGGCATCAAAACATATTCTGTAAGTTTCAGAGTTCAGGCCCCTATAGATTTTATAGCATAATTAAAAGTATATTACTTAAAATAGTAGCATATGCATATGTAATTAGATACATAGATTTCTTGATTAATTTATCAAATGAAATAACTTACTCTGTAAGTAGAAAAATATTTGATGCCATAAAAAGTTGAATATTAAGTATCCTTGTAGTTGATCTTACTTATAATTAAGACTACTGAAAAAAGAAACAAAATCCATTTCTGGTTGTTATTCAAAAGAAATCATGTCACCAGAGTGTGTTTAAGAGATAGGTAATTCTGCATCCTTATCATTCGAAAGATAAATTTTAGGACTTAGTATTTCCACTAGGGAATATGCTCTTAACAAAATACTTGGGACAAAGTTTCTAAAAGAATGTCAAAGTAAGAAACATCAGCAGTTGCAATTTCTAGGAACATAAACAACACCTGCTTTGGAAGACTTTGTTTCTCTCAGGTAGCAGATACCATCCAAGAAATGATTAATATTCACAGGGTAACTGCAGAGAGAAAGGCTATAATCACCTTGTCTTTGCACCTGTCAACATGTTATTATTTCAGCTTTTGGAACAACAGATGCAGAACAAAAATAAAAATAAAACAGAATGAAATTACTGTGCTTCCCCCTCTAATAAATAGATCATTCTGGAGTACTCAACAAATACTAAACAAAGAATGCTTTCAGCCCTGGCTGGTAGCACAGTGGTTAAGGCGCTGACCTGCGAATCCAAAGGTTGCAGGTTCGATTGATTCCCCAGCCAGGGCACATAACCAGGTTGCAAACCAGGTCTCCAGTGAGGTCTGTGCCTGGAGGCAGGTGAAAAGCAACCATACATTGATGTCTCTTTCCCTCTCTGCCTCTCTCCCTTCCCCTCTTTCTAAAAATAATGAAATAAAATCTTAAACAAAAAAAACAAAGAATGCTTTCATCAATGAATTTGTAGATAGGCCCACCAAAAAAGTTCACATAGTACTTAAAAAAAAAATCCAGACATTTAATATATTCATTTGTTACATTTTTATTAATACAGACCATATGTAACTTGTGTATAATAGTAATTTATTATGACCTTAGTGTAAGATAAAATAGAAAGGTAAAGCCAAACTGAGTTTAACAGAAAAGAAAGGTAAGAATGGATTTGTTAAACTGTACTTAGCAGTAACAAAAAAGGAGAAGTAAAATACACTTTTAAAAACACATTGCTTTCTGTTTTCGATTTTGATAGTTAATCTACTTATTAGTAATTGGATTCTAATAAGTTTATCAACATTTTTCAGATCTCCACAAACAGCCCATGGCACACAGTGTTTAAAAAGGTAGTTTACTGGTAAAAACAAAGCTACATCTTTGTGTTCCAGTCTGAAGATTTATAATGTTCATGAGCATATTAATGTCTTTAAGATGTATGCAATAATTAAGCCTATCAGACCTTATTCTAACCACAGTTTCAACAATGTGCTTGAATACAGTTTAATTCCTCTGGATGTTCAAGTGAAGACACGCTCGTCACACACACTTTGGGAAACAACAGCATTGTACTGAGTTTATGGGCTCACAATGCCCTCACTTACACAAACCTCTCCGAACTTTATCCATTAACTTAAATCTAAATTGCTTCATTTTTATTAAAGCTACTTTCTCAAATGTTTCAGCTTGTAACGTCTAGTTTCTTTCCAATCTGGTGAGTCCCCTGGGCAAATCTGATCTCTCTATTTCTAGAATCCTTCTCTACTAGTCTCTGTTCCACCAAAAGTTACAAAATATACAACGATGAAAACTGTTCTTTTCTATAATTATTATTTTTCTGGCTACTCATTTATACGGCATTACTGCAGTACTTTTTGACTTTATCAGTTGAACAATGCTTCACATTTTTTCTAATTTTTTTTACACTTAAGTTTTTTCATGAAAATTAGTACAGTCACCAATGGACTGTACTAATTAATACTTATATTTTACATTATATGGTACTCATTTTGTTCCATTCTGGGATTTTAATGTCTTTTGTTTTTGCCTTCTTTTCATAAGGCAGAAAGTTCAAATACCTAGCCATCTACTTTAAAGTCTAAAATCTGGCAACCTCTAAGCTTAAATAGAGAGTTTATAGCAAAGGGTAACTTCTAACGGCCTTGTTAAAATTCAGAAAACTTTGCACTAACCTACAAGGTTTTCACAAAGAAGAGAAGTCATCTGTCTGTTCTCCCCTCTTCTTTAGACTTTTCTGAACTGCATCAGTTCCCCCAATTGTAATGGAACCATGGGGGTAAGGCAAGAAGACAGGGACAGCCAACAATAATGACCCTCTAGATTCTAAGGTTTCATAATTATAGTTTTTATTTCCTAAATATCATTAACTTTAACTCCATGGTTCTAGACATTTCTATGGTGCCTTGTAGAGGGCATTCCAAAATGGAAAAACAAAATCCATTTTGTTGGTTCATTGACCTATTTGAAAATACATATGAATTAAATAGATATATATCACTTTAATAGTTGCCCAAGGTGAACAAAGTAGGAATGAGAATAATAGAAAACACACACACACATAGACATGCAAGCATGCACACACACACAAAGGCCTCAAACAGAGAAACAACTGATGATTAGAATTAACTCAACTGGATTCATGTGAATTTTTCACATAAGGAGTTTTTAGCTTCTATGAGAAATTAGAAGGAAAAAAAAAGTTACCCAAAAGGCATTCTCTGATTTCCAAGTCTTCAACGCAAATGGACAGGCACAAATCAAACTAAAAATTGATTTTTTTCTGTTCAGTCTTTTGCATGTATAAGTTAATTAAAAAGGTATAAATATCAAGTACAAAGTCCTGAATAGTTAGGATATTGGTAAAGTTGGTCCACTTTCCAACAATTATCAAAAAACAGAAGAGTTTCTAGATTTTCTGAAATGTCTATACTATTTTATATTTCCAGAATAAATGGTATTTTTTTCCAAGAGAAATGTCTTTTCATATATTTAAACATAAGCCAGATTGCTTCTTTAATTTTTCCTAAAGATAACAGAAGATGATCTCACTTCTCATTTGCACTTTCAAAGTTCGCTGGTTATCTTAATAATAGATCATAGAAACAACTGTCTGATCACTAACACAAATGGAAGTATAATAAGTATTCAGAAATTCAGACAAAAAATGAAATTCAGGAACAAATATTCAACAACATATTCTAGTGGTTGAATCATGGCTAAGGTATAGGAAACAGTGGATAACTCAGATTACGTAAATCAGTGGGAAACGCACAGTACTGAGAATGAAGACTAACACACCAAATACGAACCCTGATCAAGAGCAGAACAGTGAAACACCTTGAGCCCACAGACACATTTATTCAATAAACATAATGAAGAAAGAGAATGTAAGACTAAAGAGAACAGAAGTTGAGTTTTGTATGCTGCTTTCATGGGTTGTATCTTCACCCATGAAAGAAGTATGTCAGTGTTTTCTGTGCAGTTTCGAATTAAATGACCTGATCTATCTGCACCAGTGGTTTTCAACTTTTATAATCTCACAGCACACACAAACTAATTACTAAAATTCTGCAGCATACTAAAACAAATTTTTGGCCTGGTGCAAAAAGGTATAATTTTGATTTGTTCACACCAGATGGCTATTGTCGTGTTGGCTATTGTCATTGTTTTATTTGACAGTCTAGGGGAAGAGAGATCAGTGTGTCTGACCAAATATTTATGGCATGTTTAAATTCTTTCAGTGTATTGGTTGAAAATTACAGATCTATGCCAAACAGGATCATCTAACTGAGCAATTTTGTTTGACCATGCTATTATTAAAGGACATAAAAATACAGAGAATTCCCCCATTTTTGTAAAGGTTCTGTCTACTTTTTTTTTTTTTTTAAAGGTTTTATTTCATCATTTCTAGAAAGAGGGGAAGGGAGAGAGGCAGAGAGGGAGAGAGACATCAATGTATGGCTGCTTTTCACCTGCCTCCAGCCACAGATCTGACTGGAGACCTGGTTTGCAACCGTGTTATGTGCCCTGGCTGGGGAATCGAACCTGCTACCTTTGGGTTCCCAGGCCGGCGCCTTATCCACTGCGCTACCAGCCAGGTACTTTTAAATCAATATGATATCTATAGGAAAATCCAATCCAAATTGTTTCTTTAATTTCATGTGAAACTTGCATCATACCTTTTGTGTACAGTAATTTTCACCAAATATGGGAAGCATTTTCTCAGAGAGAGTGAAAAAAATAGCTAATTTGTTCCAGTTTACTCAGAGGCCTGAGTTGAGATCTAAAGACAGAATTCATCAGGAAATAAATTTTGTCTAAAAACATGCTTAATGTAGAATAAATTGTCTTATCAAGTACCTCAAGTGAAATAAAAAATGAAAATATTCATGTTGCATTTAAAGACTTGTCTGTCAAAATGTTAGAGGGAAAATAATCCTTTATTAAGCATAAAAATAAATAATAGCTATATTCAACACAAATAATGTTTCATAAGTTTGCAAACACTAGAAGTTCGTGTGAGTTCAGAGAGAAAATCTGTGTTCTATTTGAGCTCAAAGGTTGTATTCAAGACAGAATTACTCATTTATCCTCAATCCATTATCATTCTGCAAGACCATAAATTTATACACAGGGCATTTTTTAATAAATGGGTCTTTTTGAACAATGTTATCAGTTCAATGTGCTAGTATGTAGATGTGCCTTGGGCCTCAACAGTCTTTATGCACAGTCTTGGAAAGAAAAAAAAAGAAAAAGAAATCCACCCACAATCCAGTATTTATCAAGATCAGACTACCTCCACCTACATTAAATAAAAATATTGTTCAATTCATCTTTAAGTATGTAATCTGTTACATATACCTGAAAAACACTCTCTTGCAAGAAAGTGTTATGAGAAAGGAATATTATTGTTAGGTTTTTATTTCTTTGAGAAGGGAGTAGCGGAATTTACATTTTTGTATATAACTTGTTGAACTCTTTTGCATTGGCCTAAAGTTTTTATTTTTTCTATTATAATCATTTTTAGGAAACTAAGGTAGATGTAATGACGAAAATGATTACTTATCTGAATCTGATTAACCTCACATATATTAAAAGAAAGGAAACACAGATAAAAAGTGTTATATCAAGATTTTACTTTTAATTAAAAAACACATTTTTTTCTTATCTGAGGTCTTCAAGTAAAATTGAAGATTTTCTAACTATGCTCTTCATTAAAGAAAAAATGTATCTATTTGATTAGAGCACAACTATACAGAACTTTTGTTTTTCAAAGGCAGAAACAAAGCTACTATAGACTATCTAACCTTGAAATCTTCATTGTTTTATGGTCATATGATCTCTATAGTCAAACTATCTAGATGCATTCTTATTAAACGCTAGATTATTGGAGCATAGGGACTGACTATACTTGGTGATTTTCATGTAATCATTAATATCCAAAGTAAGGCTTGGATTCAATATTCCACTAAAAGTATAATTTTAAATGATTATATAAATTTCCAACTCTGCAATGTAGTATGCATTTTGTAATTTTATCCTTAACAAAAATAGATTTTATACCATTAATATTAACTTACAATTTGTATAATAAGTAAATGTTTGTTTTTCCTAATTACACAACATCTCATGCACTTAAACAATGGAAACAAAAAAGGGAAAAAAATGCTGAGGTGGCACAATGGATAAGGCTCTGGCCTGTGAATCCAAAGGTCACTGGTTCGATTTCCAGCTAGGGTCCTTAATTAGGTTGCAAGCCAGGTCTCCAGCCAGGTTCCTTAGCTAGAGGCAGGTGAAAGGCAACCATACATTGATGTCTCTCTCCCTCTCTGCCGTTTTCCTTCCTCTCTCTCTCTCTAAAAATAATAAAATCTTTGAAATAAATAAATAATAAGAAATGCTGAAAGCAAAAAGAAAATCTTTACATAACACAAGCCATGAAAGAGGGTTTATGTTTTAAACCTTTAGCAAATCTATTAAATCATTTTAGAGAAAAGGCTGTGAAAATGTTCTTGCAAGGATTGTGGAGTAAAATGGTGATCTTTGTCATTTGGCACAGCCTTCACTGATTAACTAGTCTCAGCATAATAGAGAAGAATATGTAAGAAGCACTTTTAAGAATATGCAGAAGTTCTATGCATTTATTAGGATACTGTTATAAAGGAGCAATGTGTCACTTAGAGCTAGTGGTTATTTTCTTCATCAGTCACTGAGGTTCTTGTAATATGTTACCAAAATAATGTAATATGTGCTGACAAGCTGTGGATCCTACTTTGTCAAGGGGCAAATCTACTTAGTTTATTAAGTAAATCAGTAAAACCTAAGCTTGTTGTACGAGGCACATTCCAATATTCAGTAATAAATTAAAATGCTCACCATGCAGAGGATATATATTATAACATATTAAAGAAATATGAGTAATAAGAAGACAGCACATTTATTATTGGTTGTGAGGCTGATGGAAGTGGACATACATGTACACTTAGATGGGTCTGTTTTTCTAAATGAAAACACTTCAAGGATAGAACAGTGGTGGAAAGGGCTGGCTCTCGAGTAGACCACCAGTGGTGAAATCCTGTTTCAGCCATGTGGCTAGGAGTTCCTGACACCTCAACTAAACTCTGTGCATCATTTTCTTCATCCGTACCATGGATTATCTTTAAAATGGCTACCACAAAGGAGTGTTATGAAAATAAAATGAAAAAATGCTTAGCATAGTATCTAGAGTGCCATTTGTAGTCAATGACAGTAAGCAAATATGTTTAGTTATGTCTCAGGAGTCTTTATAAATAAGAATAGTGAATGAATCCCTTAAAAGAGTAAATAATATCCTTAAATAAAATTTGCAAAAAACATTAAAAATTTTAAAAACTGATTATATTTTAACAAAAAATATTCCTTTCCTTTGATTTAGAATTCATATGACCATAAAGATGAGGAAATCTAGAGGCATGTAAGAATGTAATGAACTTACAGGTTGCAAGCCAGGTCTCCAGCCAGGTCCATAGCTGGAGACAGGTGAAAGGCAACCATACATTGATGTCTCTTTCTCCCTCTCTGCCTCTCTCCTTTCCCCTTTCTCTAAAAATAATAAATAAAATCTTAAACACACACACACACACACACACACAACAACAACAACAAAATGAATGTAATAAACTTAAAAATAATTTCCTAACCTAAGGGTCTAATTAGATTTATTTATTTTTATTGTAAAGTGGATTTATTACAGAAGTAGAGGGAAAAGATTATGCAGATCCACGTTTGAGGTTAAGTTGGTAAATAATCTATGGGAGAATAAAACCATAACCTTTAAAGTAATAGTCTTTCCTTAATATTTGCATCTCTACAATACAGACATTTTTCTAGGTTTATTGACATATAATTGACCTATAACACTGTGTAAGTTTAAAGTGCATAGAGAAATTATTTTAAGTGTATATATTGTAAAATATGTATATACTGAACCTCAGTTTTTGTTTTTTTAATATTTTAATGGTGACAACTTTTAAAATATACTCTTTAAGCAACTTCAAATATATGTACACTACAGCACTGTTAACTATAGCCAGCCAGAAGTATCCTGCTTTAGACAAGGATAGAAAATTAGTTAGAATCATAACTAGGCTTATGTTTTATGTCAAAATATATATTAGAGATAACTGATTATTGGACCACCTAGAGGAGGTATAATCGTCATACCTAAGAATAGATGGTGAGGGGGGAAGAAAAGCAGGTATATAAAAATAAGTTGAAGTGGATATAGGGTTGTTATGAGGGGTCATAGAAGCATTATCACTATCAGGACATACTACAAAATAATGCCACACTTAGGATAATGACTTACCTGATTGTCTTTCAAAAACATTATTCATTAGCTTCATGTAGAATTTTACTTATTCTGAAACACATACTTTCAGATTATGTCCACATAATAGCCCTGATATTTTGGTACATAATTGCATATTGGACAACTAAAATTTATAAACATGAAATAATTTGCGTAAGGTTACATGAGCTTTAATTAGAAAAAAACAGACCAAGAATTTAGATAGAATAATTTGATCAGAGTTATGGCTTTTAGTACAAACTAAACTCATCAGGTCTTAGCCCATTATTTCAATGTTCCTTTTGTTTTTTAAAGATTTTATTTATTAGTTTTAGAGAGAGGAGTAGGGAGAGAGGCAGGGAGGGAGAAAGACATCAGTGTATAGTTGCCTTTCACCTGCCTCCAGCTATGGACCTGGCTTGCAATCTGGTTATGTGCCCTGGCTGGGAAAGCGAACCAGCAACCTTTGGGTTCACAGGCTGGTGCCTTATTCACCATGCCACCAGCCAGGGTCAATGTTCCTTAAGAGCACACAACTGTCCTCTGTCAGTACTACTCACGGTAGCCATTCCACAATAAAGAAGGGTCTGTACTGTAGTGTAAATGAATGCACTTCTCCCTTCAAGAACTCGCACATACAACACACACCTCTATTTATCTATTTACAAACATATATATATATACACACACATGTATTTAATTAGTTGCCGTAAGATAAATATTTATATCTCCTTACATAAGTATATATGCATACTATATCTATATAGATATTATATTTACATATGTATAGGTTTATATTCAATAGAATTAAACTGCGCTTAAAGGTATAGGTTAAATGTTAGCAAATTATGACCTTTTGGTTGGTTGTCTGTTTCTGTATATGAAGTTTTATTGAAATACTGCCACGCCTATTCATTCCCATATTCTGTATGTCTGCTTTAGCATTATAAGGCACTGAAGTTGTGATAGAGAAAATATGGCCTATGAAGCTTCACATATTTACCATCTGGCCCCTCAAGAAATAGAGTGGGGGAATGAAGAGACTCTTTCATTTTGTCCTTCAGCATGCACTGGGGTGAGGGTGACAGGGAAAATTTTTCCTGTGGTATAAGTACCCAGACTTGCTCCCCTGAACTTGGTGTTTCTCAGCTGCTAAGGGCTGCTGTCTCCATAAGATAAGAGGAGGACACTGGACTTTTACCATTCTACTGACCCAGTATTTGCTGTGAGGGCTCTTCAGGGGCAGCATACACACTCTTCCACTAACATTTCATTTGGAACCCAGAGAAGGGAGACAGAGAATGGGGCTAACTGTAAAAGGAATCCTGTTCTCTTTTCCAAGCTTAGGTTGCTTTAAGGACCCAAATACAGAGAGAAGATCATTTCATTCTTTCCTGAAGTTCTTTTAGCGTAGGGTAAATATCAACTTTATGTTCCATTTCAAAAAATTGTAAATAATAATGAAGCTTATACAAATCACTCCAACAGTTCCATTAATTAGCAATCCAATTAATAACCAGTAAAATCAGTTATTATTTCTAGAGAAAAAGTTATATGAATCAAACTGTTTCTGTGGTAGCAAATGCATTTGAAGGCAGTTTTCAAAATATTGTCCAGTTTTCTTTTTCACTGAATATATTATCTAACTGAATTGATTCAAACCATTAACCTTTTTGAACATCCTTTCATATGCATATTATAGGGAAAAAATAAGGCGTACCTTTTTCAAATGCATCACTTTTACATTTATATTCAAGAAATTCTCAACTTACATGTCTCTGGGATCCGTCATATTCACACCTTTCAATTTTTCCTAAGCTGCCATCTGAGAAATACAGTTTCTCTGCACGGTGATCAATGGTGAGTCCATTTGGAGTGAGTATGTCTGAACTGACCACTACTTGAGCATTTTTCCCAGTTAGGGTAGATCTCATGATACTTGGATGCTGTTCATTCCAGTTGGTCCAAAACATTAAACTAATTAAAATGAAAACATTGTAATAAAAAAACATTAGTAGAAACATGACAATGCCAAGCCATTTAAAAGAAACAAAATGCTTCTCATAGCCTATGTCTTTAAGGAAGTATAGGTGATAATGGGTTATATCTATATTATATTTCCATGCAAATTTTTCAAGTTTCCAAAATGAAACCTAAAAACTGTTTCTGAAAAGCAATTATCCTGTACATTTTCTCAAATAGTAATTTAATTAAATTGAGTTAGTTTGCTGAATGAGGATTTATTATAGTCAGTTACAAAATAGTCATCTTAAATTTTCTACAAACTTCAAACACACTGTGCTATTATTAGCTTTTTCAATGCATACAATAGGACTATTTTGGACATCATTCTTAACCTGTTTATTTTCTTCAACTGGTGAAAATCAAAATGATCCTCTTCTCCCAGGTTTGCTATTTAAATTCTGCATCATCCTTTTATATGTTTTAGAGAAATACAATTACTTAACTCATATTTATTTAGCATCGTTTTCCTCTTTTCTCTCAGCATGATTCTATAAATTACAATGTTATTTCTGGAAATTCAGGAATTACTTTCAAATCCATAAACATAATATTTATTACTTATATATGTTATAGAAGGCTTTCCATCAGGGTTTGTCAAACTGTTCTCTGAGAAAGTCCTAAAATTTCAAGGAAGACCTTAGAGGTAACAGGAAGATAGATGAGAAAGGCTGCAGGGTTTCATGTCCTAAGTTCTGTTTTTATTACAACAGTTCTGTTTTTCACTCATTTTTTAAAAATCTGTCCCTAAGAGTTTATTAGGGGATAAAGATGGAAGATGGAGGGATGGATGGGAGGAAGGAAGGACGGAAGGAAGACAGGGAGGAAGGGAGGAAGGAAGGAAGGAAGGTTTTTCTAATAGTTAATAAATATCTTACCATATTGTATGAGAATGGAATTCCAAGGTACACATTTTTTCTAATTAACCTGAACTTTGTTTTTTTCAGTTTTCATTTAATTGCTTCCTTTATGGAAGCTGCAGAAAACATGACATTTTTCTAGTTTGTTTTGATTTGTATTGCTCCATAGTACAGCCTGCACATTTTATCTTGCTATGAATTCTTTATTATAAGTATTGTTGTAGACACCTGCATATTATATCATCAAACAGATATGGACTACTTAAACTGCTGTCTAGTGTCTAATGTTGGAAATACAGCTGCACACAAGAGTTGTTGTTGTTTCTTGTCTCATGGAGGTAATACCCAACATTCAAGTAATCCAAATTTTCATTATTCATATTTACAACCTGTTCTATGACTTGTGAAGAGAGAACTTCAAAACCAACTTTTACTTTTAAAGTTAATTAATTTTAACAATATAACTTGGATAATCTTTGACTTATCATTACTTCAAAGGAAACCTTTATTGTTAAAGCTAATTCATTTTAACATTACTATAATTGTGACAGTCTTCAACTTATAATGAAGAAATAAAAATTCACTGTTTTTTTGTTTTTACTTTTGGCATTCATCCAGGGTTAGCACATGTGGATGATCATCCTCTGACATGGTTATGACAGCCTCCCTGTCAAATGCTCCGGGCCGTGTCTGGTCCACTGTGTGTCTGGTGATGGAGGAGGTAGTGGAGCTGGTCCAGTACAGTGTATCCCAGGCTCTATGATAGGCAAGTCCTTCAACAGAACCCACATCTGATGAAAGAAGGAACAAATTTACACTTTTATCTAGAAAAGACTTGGCCTCTGGACATAAAAAGCATTTAAACTATATCTATATCTATATATCTGTCATTAATTTTTCACAATCTCTCAAAAATAAAATTTAATAATTGTGAAACATATAACTGACAGCTGATTACACTCAGCAAAATGGCCATGAACTGCTCATGGGAACCGGTTTTGTAATAACACATCTTTAAAGATTGAATCTTCTCTTTTAAAAAAAAGAAACAGTTAAGTAATTGCCTTTTATATAGGAAAATGGTGGCTTTTATTTTTGTATCTTAAATATTAATTTTCAAAAAGTATCCCATGTGCAACAATTTATAGAGATCTTTTTGAAAATCACATGGCAGAGATACCATTTAGATATAGTCATAATGAGTTTTCTTGATATTACATCTGAAGATGTCAAGGAAAAGCAAACATATCAAAAATTGCAATGGTATCAAGAAGCCAAAATTTAACCACATTTGCAACTTTTAGACAGTGGTAAAGAATGTTTTAATAAATTAATACAGAAAGTTTTTTGACTCAGTTCAAATAACATGATCTAAAAGCAAAATTAAATTATTCTCTGTTATAGCATGCCTTACATGTTGTTAAAGAAAGATAAATGGTAGTACATGGATTTCAATACATAAAAGTGACAGTGTGAAAAACAGGAGTAATTATTTCCTGAAATTGGGTTCCCAATCTCTAGGATAATATAGGGTGGTTGTTTTATTTTTCATAGAGGTGCTTGGGTACATCTTTAAGTATGAAGAATATTTATACTTTTTTCCTCATGTTAAGTGGTATTACTTTTAGCATGTTAAGTTTAACAAAAAAT
This sequence comes from Noctilio leporinus, assembly GCA_004026585.1. Taxonomy (NCBI): domain Eukaryota; kingdom Metazoa; phylum Chordata; class Mammalia; order Chiroptera; family Noctilionidae; genus Noctilio; species Noctilio leporinus. The sequence goes on from PVIW01008400.1 coordinate 50,181, forward strand.
ATGCATAGCTTACTTTATAATTTATAATAAGTAATGTGAGTGATTAGTATGGAAATTTAGGCCAGAGATAATGAAGAAAATTATAAAACAATCATAATAAAGCCCATTGAGCTCTTTTTCTCTGAATCATAAAGTGTTGTTATTTGAGGCAAGTAGGTGAAAGTTAATAATGACCAAAAGTGTTTCAGTTATTAAATAATAAATCATCCATGCCATGCTATTTTTGCACTATCAAATCACCTAAGAAATGAAGTTAGCTCTGTTAGTAGTAAAAGCAGCATTACACTCCTTTATAATTCACAGATTGAATAAGAAATGGCATAGCACTAAACAAATCTAAGCAAATTAGAATCATTAATCCATTCTCACTCTGTATCTGCCCCTTTAACTGACTTTGACAGATCTTCATGACATTTTCCCACAAATCAGGAAGAAACCAGTTGGTATCACCATTGACATAAGTCCAGGATTACCAGAGACCTAATTCATCTCACTCTCCAGGTGCAATCTCTTTTATTTTATTTTTATAATAGATGGTATGCTGACAGTATACTTAATCATAACCTGTTGCTACATTTAAAATATTTCAGTAATATATTTCTCTCTCAAAAAGATATTTCATCCCTTGTAATTGTATTTGTTATTAGCAAATCACCAATTAAAAACCTGTATCAAATTTTTAAAATTATGAAAAATATTTTATTTGAGAAATATAAGACATTATGTCAATTTTACGATGATTTAATATAATGTGGGATCACATGGCATGTGTGCATGCATGTGCTTGTGTGAACAGGTACAATAAGAACTTTGACTTATCAATCCTGGCAGATAAACATGTAGTTTGAAAATTAAACTAAAATACCCATCTATCTAGTCAATAAGTCCTGCAATATTGAAGAGAGTATATCAATACAGAGTTTAACAGTCTTGGATATAGAATAGACATAATTAAGAAAACAACTCTAATAGTGCTAATTTAGTAACTCCGTACTTGTGATGGGATAGCTAGTAAAAATAACATTCTCACACTCCATGCACTTTCAAGGGAAAAGAAACCTCTTCCCTTCCACCATCCCTTTAATGAGTTAATTAATTGGGTTTAGTTAAGTTAAGCATGGATGACTAGCTAATGTGCTTTGATAGAAGTAAAAAGAGAAAGTCAGTTCATCAAATGATACAAGGCAGGAAAATTACTCAGAATCATTGCTTAACCTAAGTTGCTGAATTCTAATTTTCACAGCAGTGTGTTAAAAAATTGAATCTACTAGTCTAGCACATTGACACCAACCACTACTTTGACAGGTACTCAAAAGAGTTCTTAGAAATCACATATCAAGTAGGAACAGGTGTTCCTTTCTCTGGGCAGAGTTCTACACGCATGATAAGAACTTATGGAATAGAAAAGGCAATAAAGAATGTACTTAGAACAGAATCACAGGTACAAAACATTAACATTCACCTGGCTGGATAAATGTTGTTGCAAAGTTAACAGGAAATACTATTTATTTCAAGAATGTACTACAACTGCAAAGTGTCGTAATGGTCTCTTGTTGAAACGGTACTAATCCCTGTTCACTAGCTTCTTTTCTAAAGGCAAGGAGTATCAGAAAACTTGCTGTTTGCATCTTAAAATAAGACCTTTCTGGATACAACATGCCACATCCATCTTAAATTTGAGGTTCCAGAGAAATGGTCCTAGTTCTAGTTCACAGTCTAGACCTGAGTTTGACCTCTAACTTGTAGAGTACACATGGCTGTGGTTACTTTAAGCCTAACAAAACATTATTGGCATTTTGCCTATACTCTACCCTAAACTTCTCCTTCCTTTTTTCCTTCCTTCCTTCCTTTCCTTCCCTTCCCTTTGCACCTCCCTCCCTCTTTCTTTCTGGCTATCTCTCTCTTCCTTCCTTTATTTCTGAAGTCAGATAATCTACAGCTTATTCCGTGTTCAGTCCCCTTCATTGCAATGAACCTGTGCTTCACATGTTAAGTTAGAGGTTTATTTGATAAAATCCAATATATGTTGATCATAAAAATTCTCAACAAACTAGAAATAGAATGTAATTTCCCCAAACTAATAATAGGAATCAATGAAAAACCCAAGGCTTATATCATACTTAGTAGTGATATAAGGTTGTTCCCCATAAGACCAGGAACAAGACAAGAATGACCAGTTACCATTCTATACAGCATTGCATTAAAGATTTACTCAGGAAAATTGGGCCAAAAATAAATAAATAAATAAATAAATAAATAAAGCACCCACATTGGAAAATAAGTAAAATATCTCTATTGGCAAATTTTTAAGAATTCACAGAAAATTTTTGAATTACAAAATCTTTAGCTAGCCCTGGCTGGTGGCAAAGTGGATAAGACACAGGCCTGCAAACCTAAAGTTTGCTGGTTGGAGTCCCAGACAGGGCACATAACCAGGTTGCAAGCCAGGTCTCCAGCCATGTCCCCAGCTGCAGGCAGGTGAAAGGCAACCATAAATTGATGTTTCACTCCCTTTCTTCTTCTCTCCCTTCCCCTCTCTCTAAAAACAATGAACACAATCTTTTAAAAAATGTTCAAATAGGTTGCAGTGTTGGTAAAAGAGTAAGATACAAAATTCTGTTGTTCCCTACAGTTTCAATGAACAATTCAAAAGTAAAATTCAGAGGACAATTCCATTTATAATAACATTCAAAAGAATAAAAAAGGCAAAACAAGCCCTGGCTGGTGTGGCTCAGTGGATTGAGCACTGGCCTGTGAACCAAGGGGTCAAGGTTCGATTCCCAGTCAGGGCAGATGCCTGGGTTGCAGGCCAACAGCATCCACACATTGATGTTTCTCACCCTCTCTTTCTCCCTCCCTTTTCTTCTCTCTAAAAAATAAATAAATAAAATCTCTTTTAAAGTGCAAGATAAGAAATCTAGGAATAATTTTAGCAAAAATTAATTTAAAAAGTGTACACTGACAATTATAAAACATCAAATAAATTAAAAGATTTAAAAATTGAAATATCTTTCTCCCCAGTATTTTACAATGAACCAATGTTCATGGATTGAAAGACAATATTGTTAAGATGTCAACATTTTAAAAACAGATAATAGCTAACACTCAATGTAATCACTATCAAAACCCCAGCTGGCTTTTTTCCAGAAATTGACAAACTAATCTTAAAATGCATAAGGAAATGCAAGAAACCAAAACTAACTAAGACAACCTTGGGAAAAGAAGATTACTCACTCCTTGACTTTAAACTTACTACAAAATTATAGCAATCAAGACAATGTAGAAGTATCATAAGGACAGATATATAGATCAGTGGAACAGAATTGATAGTCTAGAAATGAACCATATTGTTTATGGTAAGATGATTTTTGACAAGAGTATGGGAAAAATTAAATGGGAAAAGGTTACTCTTTTCAAAAAAATGTTTATAACCATTGTATATCCACATGGTGAAGAATAATACAGGTTTCTTTCTTCACACCATAAACAAATTATAAAATTCTTAGAATGAAATACAGAACTAACTCTTTATAAACTTGGGTTAGGCCCAGCCTTCCTTGTCATGACACCAAAAGCACAAATGATAAAAGAAAAAATATATACAGGTAGGTTGATATTCATAAAAATTAAAAGCTTTTGAGCTTCAAAAGGCATCACCAAGAAAGTAAAAAGCTAATCTATAGAATGAGAAAAAAGATTTCCAGTCATTAGTGTAGTAGTGCACTTGTATCTAAAATACAGTACAGGTATATATGGTCTGTCCCAAAGTATCAGCTGAGCAAATTGTTTTTTGTTTTGTTTTTTGGGGTTTTTTTATAGCTTCTTTTTTTTCTTATTTATTTATTTATTAAGATTTCATATATTATTTCCAGAGAGAGGGGAAGGGAGAGAGGAAGAGAGGGAGAAAGACATCAGTGTTTGGTTGCCTTTCACCTGCCTCCAGCTACAGACCTGGCTTGCAACCTGGTTATGTGCCCTGGCTGGGGAATCGACCTTTTGGTTCACAGGTTGGCGCCTTATCCACTGTGTCTCTAGTTAGGGCCAAACTGTTTTAATTACATTGACATTGGCTCAATACTTTTGGGACAGTCCTCGTGTGTTTGTGTGTGTGTGTGTGTGTGTGTGGTTGTGGGGGTGTATGTGTGCATGTGTAATTTCACAATTCAGAAATAAAGTAACAACCCAAGAAAAAAAATGGGCATAAAAATTGAATACATGTTTCTCCAATGAGGTATACAAATGGCTGATAAAAGAAATATAAATCAAAATCATACTTTACATCCAATATTATGACAGTAATAATAAAGTTTGTAACAAGCTTTGACAAGTGGAAAAATTAGAACACTCATACATTGCTGGTGAAAACGCAAAAATGGTGCAGCCGCTTTGGAGAACTATCTGGAAGTTTTCAAAATGTTAAACATATAATTATAAGATCTAGCTATTCCACTCCTACATCTACACCCAGGGGAAGTAAAAACTTACAGCTAAATTTACTATGTGAGATTTAATTTAGGGTCCTCTTCTTTTTCTACTCTCTCTCTTATGTTATCTAATCTATTTTCATCATATGAAAGGCCATGTACTTGCTTATATATATATTTTTTGGCCCCTTGTTTGTATCCTTCATAATCTAGTAAAATATTGTTTGCTAGTTTTGCTTTATTTTTTTACCATCACCCCATTGGAACAAGGGCAAGGAACATGACTGGCTTATTCTCAGTTGTATCCCATGCAATGAGCAGAGTTCCAGGCATACAGCAAGCAACTGAAATTATTTATGGACTAACCCAGTATAAAATTTAGTACTTTATTTCACTAAAGGTAGGGTATGTATATTTGTTTTCATTGTTATATGCCCACAACCTAGAATATTTGATAAATGTATAGCACAATTATTAAGAACACAAACTCTGAATTCAGGTAATGGCTTTGAATCCCTGCACTATCACCTTATTGGCTAACAATATGATGATTGATAATTCATTTAACTTTTCTGTATTTATATTACCTTCTCTGTAATAGGAATAATAATAGTACCAAATCATAAGGCATTTATTATTATTATCTGTTTTTGCTCTATACAAAGGCTATAGCCAATTATACTTAATAATGTTGATGCTCTGTTGGAAAAAAATATTATCCCTGTTTTACTAGAAATGATAGCTATTATAAGAATTATATTCTGAAATCTTAAGAAGCCATAGTCTACATTGGTAAACATTATTCTTTTTTTATTACAATAAATTAGGCTCTGGTTTCTTTTTTCCTCATCTCTTGGTGTAAGCTCAGCCATTTGAACCACTTACTGTATTCTTGAGTCTTAGTATTTGTAAGATAACTGTGTAAATATTTTATAACCTTTTAAGCAGCAAATGGTGGGACTATTAGAAAATGAAAATATTAGAAAATATTTAATGTTGATGAAAATGCGAAAGAATAGAGACATAGGGAAAAAAGTAAATATATGAATAGAAGTGAATTTTTTAAAACATGCAGTTAATAAAGCAGGAGAATAGGAAAAGGTTATTTCGGATGGTAAAGATTTTAAGAAAGACTGGATTCTCTACAGACAAGTTTTATAAAGAAAAATATATAAAAATTAATATTGACCTGGCTAGTAGCACAGTAGATAAGGTGCTGGCTTGTGAACCCAAAGGTTGCTGGTTCGATTCCCCAGCCAGAGCACATAACCAGGTTGCAAGCCAGGTCTCCAGCCAGGTCTGTGGCTGGGGGCAGGTGAAAGGCAACCATACACTGATGTCTCTGTCCTTCTTTGCCTCTCTCCCTTCTCCTTACTCTGGAAATGATAAATAAAATCTTTAAAAAAATTAATGTTGAAAATTTAAAGAAACTTTGATATAAAAAAGAAAATTTAAAGAAACTTTAAAGATAGAAATATTTCATTTCTAAGAAATTTGAGAGTGTTTTGATATTTAACTTAATATGAAAAGGCATTGAAATTTTATTTAAATAAAGATTATTCTGTGGCATTTTATGTTTATGTTTTAATCCTCACCAAAGGATATATTTATTGATTAGAGTGAGAGAGAGAGAGATCAATGTGAAAGAAACATTGACTGGTTGTCTCCCACACATGAACCTACTGGGAATCTAAACTATGATCCTTTAGTGCATAGATAGGATGACACTCCAACCAAGTGAGCCACACCCATCAGGACTATTCTCTGATCTTTTAAAAACCACATGATATATTCAGAATTTTGTTTGCTACATATAGAAAACTTACTACATAAAAATACTATGTGTTATATATGCACATAATATTAATGCAAGAAAAGGACATTTGGACTGCCAACTAAAAATATTGTAAGATATTCCCCACTGAAGTATGGTTTAAATAAATAAAACTTGATTTTTAAAAGTTTAAATGGCATGCAAAGTGTATAAATGTAAATACATTCAACTAATGTTTAAATCACAATAAAAATGGTTAAATTCTCTGCAAATATCCCAATTACAAGCAATAAATAGATACACAAAAATGGAGGACCCTAGCATTTACTAGAAGGAAACCCCTTTTGTTTTCACTAACATGTTATTAATTAAGTACTAAGTATGTGTTGTGGGTATCAAGGAGTACGATAATTGTGGGAGGTACATAACCTTTTCTACATTGACTTTAGTCACACAGCCATTCTGATTAAAATATATGCAAATTTCTACCTATTCTTTAATGCTAATCATTTGAAAATATGATCTCTATTTTTAAAATTTTCTTTTCTCAATCCTGACAGAGTTGTTCAGTTGGTTGGAACATTATTCTAGACACCAAAAGGTTGTGGATTTTATTCCCAGGTTGGGTGTGTAAGAAAGGTAAGTGATCCATGGAGCAGTCTCACATTAATGTCTCTCTCACTCTCACTTCCTCTCTCTTTAAAATTAATTTAAAAACATATACTCAAGATTTTTAACAATACTTCTCACCAACATTAATTTCTACGTTATCATCAACCAAACTTTTAAAATCTATTTCCTCCCTTCATCACCATCATCAGCATTTCTTGTGACCTTAAATTTATTTACCAAATTTGTATTTATTTATTTTCAACATTTCCCAAGTATTTTCACTTTCTTTACTCAATGAGAGTCACATATCACCAACACCACCTTCGGATTTCAACTTTTTCCTCATCCTTCTCTCCTATCCCTGACTTTCTTATTTGACATAATTTTTGTTATAACTGAACTTCACATTAATTTGCACTTAAAAGTTTGAGCATGAAATCTGCCTTTTATCAAATACTTAATTGCCACATTTAACGTGTGAGAGGGGCCTACCAAAAAATGGAAAGAATGGTCAACCATTTCAATAATGTCCTCACTGTTGGCCTCAAATCATATCTTTCTAGAGTTCCCATTGTAATTTCCTTAATGCTAGATCATTTCCAACTTATTTTTTGTAGTCTTAAGAAACAAAATATTTCTGGAGAAAGAGGTAGAATCATGAACCAAGTTCATGTAGTACATCTTCAGTTTGGCCTTTTGCTCTTCCTGACAAATCTCAGCTATGTTTTTGTGACTTATATGACACTCTTTAAAATGCCTCATTCTTTTTCTTTCTTTCCATAATTCTTTCCTTACTAGTTTTTATGATTATGAACAGTTTTATCTCCCTTTCTCTAGTTCTATTACTGTTTCCCCCTCCTAGGTCCATTATGAGTACTCTCCAAGGCTCTTAGTGAATATAAGATAGCTCATAACCATTACTGTATGTGGCTAAACCCAAAAAACAGATTTGAAAAGCACATGCACCTGAATATACATTATGCAGAGTAGAATAGAAGCACACTGGAGGCCTAGGAAATCCTGTAACCTAAATTCTAATTTTTACACTTGATCTTAGCCAAAAGGCCGAGAAGCGATTAAATTCTAATTTTTGCCTTTTAACCTTTTAATAATACTTTTCATGTTAAGCAAAGTATTTCTAGTTATTTGAGTTTTCATTCTGAGAGTATACATTAACATTGATTTACCAGCATAATTATTATTTACTACCCAGTGATAATAAAATAAATAGTAGAAAGAAATATGAAAAGAGGAGGAAAAAGATGGGGACAGAGTAGAGAGCGGTGCTGATGTTGTTCTCAAGTGCCAGAGCTGCTGGAGGATAGGGTAGGGAGCACGAGATGTTTGTAGGTCCCTGTGAATTGGAGCGATCAGCATCTGGACTCCAGGGTGCACAGCCCAGAGGTAGCAGAGACCTACAAGAGAGCAGGTGAGACAGTTCCAAGCTGACTGGCGGGCCGGGCTGAGGTCAGCTCTGGGCAGTGGCGACTCTACCCAGAGGCGCGGCTCTAACTGAAGCCAGCTCCAGGCTCCCTGGTGACTAGAAATCTGAGCAGTGAAATGTGGACAGTGAGTACAAACTGTAGGGACTGAGGAACTGAACTCCTGCAGGGGAGGGACTGCATGAAAGCCCCACTCAGCAAACAGAGAGAGGAAGCTCCTCTCTGGGTCAAAGGCAGAGGAGAAGAGGACTTCAGGGAGCAGGAATGGGGAAGTACACCCTCCGGAGTGGGGAGAGGGCCAAAAACAGTGGGGCTGTGCCACCAGGGAAAGGGCGGCTCGGAGCCCTGGTGAAGGGGAGGCCCAATCCTGTGTACCCAAACCAGCACGCAGGCTCCCACAAAATCTCAAAACTGCATGCCAGGAACTTGCAGCTGGTGCAACGGGCACCCCCATTGCAGGCGACAAAGGTCTCCTCAAGGAGCTGGAGGGGGAGGTGTAGCATTAGCTGGCAGGCTGTGCTGAGGACCCTCTGGGGAGCCAGGCACGCATCGCAGAGGCAGTGGTGAAAAACTCCTCTAAGAGCTGGACTGCTTGGAGGGTTAGCCTTCGCTAACCCGGGGCCCCAGGGGAGCCAGGCACTGTTAGTGGACAGGAGATGCCTCCTCTGGAAGCTGAGGGTAAGGCCAGCCATCACAGAGCCAGCAAGGTTGCAAGCCACTCCACATTGGAGCCAGGTGCCCAATTGCAGGCAGGAACCTCCTCCAGGAGCTGGAGCGGGAGGAGCAGACATAGACACCACAGAAGCACCCTGCAGGTCTTCACACAGAATCAGTAAGAGAAGGGAGGGCCCCAAAACCCAGCTAGGCTACTGGAGGCCCAGCCTACTTGGGGGCTGGCACTCAGAATCAGCCCTGACTGTGACAGCCATAGGCCCTGCCACTCCAAGACCACACAACTTGACTGTAGACTGCAGAGACCTGACCAAGAAAAAGAGGCAGACTCAGGAAATGGATTGCTGCTAATCTCAAGCACCTCAGTTACACTGAGAGCTACATGAACCATTAATCCCTAACATATCCTTTTCAAAAGTTACTTCCATCCCTCACAATTAGTGCATTCTAAGTAAATACTATTTATACAATAGTGTATCCCAACTCACATACTTGTACTCCTCCCTTATCTCAATCCACCTAAATACCCAAGACCCTCCTCCTACTCTTGTTTCAAAGTTTACTCACTTTCCTGCTACAACTCATTCCCAGTCCTCAATCTAAGTACTCCTCCCCTCCCCAATCACTTAAACCCTTTCTTTCTTTCTTCTTTCTTGTTCTTCTTGTTCTTCCTTTTGTGTGTGTGTGGGGGGGGGGGCGCGGGGTGCACTACTAGGGACTATAGATTCTTTTTCTCTGCTAAAAGCACACAGGTCCTGGCTCCACCTGGACCAATCAGGGCTCATTAAGGGTGAACAGAGAAGTAGATGCAGCAACCATGTATGTAGGTTTGTACTGTTCACTCACTCCTGAGACATTCCTATTCCTCCCCTCCTCATTTCTATAGAATAGATAAGTTGGTTTTCTCTCTCGTATCCCTGCTCTCTTAGCTACTCCTTTGATCCTTTCAAATTATCTATACTTTAGTCAACTTAATCATTTTTCCCCTCATACAACAGTCTTATCATATCTATATCCCTATTAAGACTGGCTCAGTTACACCTGAGGGTGTGATTAAAAGTGGGGATTACCTTGGAGGGCATGAGTATATAGCTTGGTTCATACATAGGACCCAAAGGCATATTAAAGAATACTCAACATCACTAGCTATCAGAGAGATGCAAATTAAAACCACAATAAGATATCACCTCACACCTGTCAAAATGGCAATCATCAACAAATCAACAAACAAAAAGTGTTGGCGAGGAATTGGGGAAAAGGGAACCCTGGTGCACTGTTGGTGGGAATGCAGGCTGGTGCAGCTACTATGGAAAACAGTATGGAGTTTCTTTAAAAAACTAAAAATGGAACTGCCTTTTGATGCAGCAATTCCACTACTAGAACTATACTCGAAGAACCCTGAAACACCAATTCATAAGAACCTAAGTACTCCTATGTTCATAGCAGCACTATTTACAATAGCCAAGTGCTGGAAACAGCTTAAGTACCCATCAGTCGTTGACTGGATCAAAAAACTTTGGTACATTCACACAATAGAATACTATACAGCAGAAAGAAAGAAGAAACTCCCAACCTTGCAACAACATGGATGGAAGTAGAAAGTATTATGCTCAGTGAAATAAGCTAGTCAGTGAAAGGCAAATACCATATGATCTCACCTGTTACAGGATAATAATGAATAAAACAAACAAATAAGCAAAACAGAATTAGATACATGAATAAAATGAATAGATCTCCAGTGGGCAGAGGTGAGGGGGGAGGAGGGAAGGGAGAAGAGGAGGCAAAAAAGGGGGGGGCAGGTTAGTCAAGGAACTAGTATGGAAGAACCATGGACATGGACAACAAATGAGACTAACTTTGGGAGGGGGGGTTGGTGGGTGAGGAAGGGGACAGAGGGAAGGAAAAAGGGGATGGATGTAATAAAAACAATAAAATTAAATTTAAAAAAAATATATATATTTTATTTCAAAGGATAAGTGAAATATTAAAACAGAGAAAATGAAAAGAAGAGTAAGTTCCATAGGAAAAGGAGTTTCATAAAAACATCTAGGACAACAGTCATAAATGTCAAATTTCTCAAAAAAAAAAAAAAAAAACCAAACTAGAGACAATCTATTCTTACACTGTTAGCATGCTTTATGTACTTTTAATAATATGTATTATGGGCACTTTTTTAAATAAGAATGAATTCCCACTCAAAAAAAAAAAGATGGTACAAAATGTAACAGCAAATATCTTTTTAGTGGATTTTTACATACTTGGAAGATGCAACGTATATGAAAATGTTAAAGTTTTTGAATAATGATGGGCCTTATAGAAGGAAAAAAAACTACATGTTTGTAATTGCCAATGATACCTCAGACAAGGGTCTGATCTCTAAAATATATAAAGAACTAATGCGACTCAACACCAGGGAGACAGACAGCCCAATTAAAAAATGGGCAAAGGACCTGAACAGACAACTCACTGAGGAAGATATACAAAGGGCCCAGAGGCATATGAAAGAATGCTCAACATCACTAGTCATCAGAGAGATGCAAATTAAAACCACAATAAGATACCACCTCACACCTGTCA
>PVIW01008401.1:0-61661 GCA_004026585.1 Noctilio leporinus
CAAAAAACTTTGGTACATTTACACAATGGAATTCTATATGGCAGAAAGAAAGAAGGAACTTGTACCCTTTGCAACAACATGGATGGAACTGGAGAATATTATACTTAGTGAAATAAGCCAGTCAGTGAAGGACAGGTATCATATGTTCTCACCCATTACGGGACAATAATGAGCAAAACTAACAACAAGCAAAACAGAAGCAAGTGTATGAATACAAGGAATAGGCCTGCAGTGGTCAGGGGGAAAGGGGTTGGGGTGAGGGGGGAGGCAGAGGCAAAGAAGGGGAGCAGCTTAGACAAGAACCTAGTATAAAGGAACCATGGACATGGACAACAGGTGGGATTGACTTTGGGGGGAAAGGGTGGGTGGGGAGGGGGACAGAGGGGAGCAAAAAGGGGATGGATGTAATACAACAACAATAAAATTTAAAAGAATTTTAAAAAAAATTATCTTTTTTTCCCCCCATTGAATTATCTTGGTAACTTTGTTCAAAAACAATTGACTGTAAATGTACCATACTAGTAACTACATGATGCCAAATGCATTAAACACTTTCAGATGCTTTCTGTTTCTATAATTACTATTGAATGGATAACCTGAAAGCCCTGTCACAAGAAAATACTTGTAACAGAGGTTAAAATACAAGAAACATCACTTTTATTTATTTATTTTAAATTTTTATTTTTAAAAATATGTTATTTATTATTTTTAGAGAGGGGGAAAGTAGATAGGCAGAGAGGGAAAGGGACATCAATGTATGGTTGCCTTTCACCTGCCTCCAGCTACAGACCTGCCTGGAGAATTGGCTTGCAACCTGGTTATATGCCCTGGCTGGGAATCGAACCAGTGGCCTTTGGGTTCACAGGCTGGCATCTTACCCACTGTGCCACTATCCAGGGCTAAAATGTTATTTTAAGTGACAGTTAACATTCAGTATTATTATTTTGTATTAATTTCAGGTGTGCAGCATAATGGTTAGGCAATTATATACTTTACAAAGTGTTCCCCTAATATTTATTTCTAGTACCCACTCGGCACCATAGTTATTACAATATTATCGACTATATTACTTATGATGTACTTTACATCATGACTACAAATGTGTATCTCTTAATCCCTTCACCCTTTTCACCCTGTCCCCCAGCCATCCTCCCATCTGGCAAGCAAAAGTTTGTTCTAAGAAAGCCCACTTTTAAATGCATAGCTGAGCTCTAAGAAAGTGAGGGAAATTAAGAAGGCCCATACAAGGCAGGTAACAGAAAAGCAGAAGAATCTAGCTGGTGCCTCAGGCTCTTTGCCTGACTCTGAAACCAGAAGGCTGGATTATGATGGCCAGGTCTGTGTAGGAGATGACACCTTGGGCCTGGGTGAGGAAGGGAGTGATAACTGACACCAGCACCAGCAGCAGCCAGTTTAGATTCACAGCTTGGCTTCGCCTGGGAATCTCCAAGCCCAGCACAAGTAGCCACCATCTCAGGTTACTTTATTGCTCAGGCAGGGTGGCCCCGGGCAAAACACAGGATGGGACAGACCTTGGCTTGCACCACCTGAGAAACCCCAGGGCCTGTGCAAGGGCAGAGGGTGATGGTTGGTGGTCACAGCCAGTCCTTGCAGCTGACTGGCCTGGGTAAATCCCTCCCATTGATCTGCCAACAGCAGCCAAGGCTCAGCTACAAGCGGAGGGTAGGAACTCACCCACAAGAAGGGTGCATCTCAAGTACCCAGCTTGGGTGATAAGAAAGGCTGTGCCACTGGACCTGACAGGACACCTACTATATTAGGCCACACTACCAAGACACGGAGTCAAAGCAGCTCTACCCAATACACAGAAACAAACACAGGGAGATAGCTAAATTGAGAAGACAAAGAAATATGGCCCAAAAGAAAGAACAGAACAAAACCCCAGAAAAAGAACTAACTGAAATGTTGATAGCTAACCTATCAGATGCACAGTTCAAAACACTGGTGATCAGGATGCCCAGAGAAATTGCTAAGTATGGACACAAAGGAAGAGACGAAAGTTATACAAAGTGAACCAACTGTGATGGGAAGGAAGCTGGGATTCAAGTCAATGATTTGGAACAAAAGGAACAATTAAACATCCACCTAGAACAGAAAGAAGAAATAAGAATTGGGAAAAATGAGGAGAGGATTAAGAACTTCTGGGACAACTTTAAAGATACTAATACCTGAATTATAGTGATGCCAGAAGAAGAAGAGGAAGGGGAAAAGCAAGAAGTTGAAAACTTATTTAAAAAAGAAATAATGAATGAAAACTTCCCTGATTTGGTGAAGGAAATAGACATACAAGTCTAGGAAGCACAGTGAGTCCTAAACAAGTTGGACACAAAGAGGACTATACCATGACACATCATAATAAAAATGCCAAAGGTTAAAGAAGAAGAGATAATCTTAAAAACAAGAGAAAAGCAGAGAGCGTTACCTAAAAAGGAGTTCCCATAAGACTATCAGCTGATTTCTCAAAAGAAACTTCTCAGGCAAGAAGGAGCTGGCAAGAAGTATTCAAAGTGATGAAAAACAAGGACCTAAAACCAAGATTACTCTACCTAGCAAAGCTATCATTTAGAATGGAAGGGCAGATAATGTGTTTCCAAGATAAGAAAAAACTAAAGGAGTTCATCACCAAGCCATTATTACATGCAATGTTTTTTGTTTTTTTTTTAAGATTTTATTTATTATTTTTAGAAAGAGGGGAAGGGAGAGAGGCAGAGAGGGAGAGAAACATCAGTGTATGGTTGCCTTTCATCTGCCTCCATCTATGGACCTGGCTGGAGACCTGGCTTGCAACCTGATCATGTGCACTGGCTAGGAAAAGAACCAGCAACCTTTGGGTTCGCAGGCTGGCACCTTATCCACTGTGCCATCAGCCAGGGCTAAAGGGACTTCTTTAAGAAAAAAATGGCCCTGGCTAGACAACTGGTATATGGAGCAGAAGTAGACACACATATAAGAACTTTGAATGTGTGTATAAAAATCAGATGGTGCCCTGGCCGGTGTGGCTCAGTGGATTGAGCGCTGGCCTGAGAACCAAGGGGACGCAGTTCGGTTCCTGGTCGGGGCACGTGCCTAGGTTGTGGGCCAGAGGCAACCACACATCGATGTTTTTTACCCTCTATTTCTCCCTCCCTTCTCTTCTCTCTAAAAAAATGAATAAATAAAATAAAATAAAATATATATATATATCAGGTGGTATTGCAGATCAATTGCGAAAGAAAAGACTGCTCAGTAAGCTGATTCTGAGAATTTCTGTTATACATACAGGAAAAATGAAAGAATTTGTACCTTTACATGGATCTAGATGGATTAAGGACTTAACAACATACAGCAAATATAATACTTCACAACTGAACTTTGGTAGTTCTCCGCTTGAGATCAGGAATAAGATGTGGATACCAGCGAATGCTATTTCTGTCAACACTGTACTGGTGGTCTTGGTCAGTGAAGTAAGGCAAGGGGAAAGAAAGAGAATTGGAAAGAAAGAAAAGTATCATTAATATTTAATATCACACAAGATGATTGCGGAGATAGAAAGTCATGACTAGCTATTTATATTCCTAGCTTGTGCCTTTGCCTTGAACTCTAAACTTGTATATTCAATGGCCTATTTGTTATTTTTCCTTGGGTGACTAATAGGTATTTCAAACTTAATGTGTCTGGACTGAGCTTCCGAGTCCCCCAGCCTGGCTCTCCCACAGTCCCCCCCATCGCAGTAAATGGCTTGAAACCTGAAAAACAGTCTTGTTTTACATCTCACATTTTTCTCACACTTCAAATTCAAGGATCAGCTAATGTTGGCTCTACCTTAAATATACACCTAGAATCAAACCATCTTTTCTATCAGAAGGGAAGCGGTTGATGGAATATCTTTTTAAGTGTGCAAAACAAACAATGGGAGGCCATAAAGATGGTGACCTGCGGTGGAGGGAGGGAAAAGGGTAAAAGGAAGGCAGGAGCACAACTTCTGAATTTACCTCATCTTATTGTTTTGAGTTTAGAAATAGTTAAGTGGTTTTATAATTAAGGAAATCAAAATTATATGTTTTTTTTTTAAAAGTACTCCCTAAACACTGAAAATGAATTGGTGATATAGCCAGTTTGGTTTTAGAGTGAAGAATTATTCAAACTGACTTTGGAGCACAGTATTTTGACTGTATATCCTCAGTTGGGTATATTATAGGCATAAAAAGCACTGCCAAGAAACCTTAAAATTTACTCAATAATTTTGTTGCTAGAAATAATCCTGGTATTATTATTGGAACCTGTTATATATTTAAAGTGGGATAAATGTTGTTAGGAATGGGATTTTTCAGCATAAAAGAGAAGCTACAAATAAAAAGTTAAATAAGAACTATGAAAAAACAAAAACAAAAACAAAAAAACTATGTACAACCCTGGCTGATGGTGGTACAATGGATAAGGCACCAGCCTGGGAACTCAATGATCACTGGTCTCCAGCAAGGTCCATAGCTGGAGGCAGGTGAAAGGCAACCACACATAGATGTCTCTCTCCCTCTCTGCCTCTCTCCCTTCCTCTTTCTCTCTGAAAATTAAAAAATAAAAATAAAATTTAAGACTATGTATAGCTCTTACATACGAATTGGAATTCCTGGTAACAGTGATTGTTTTCCCCTTTAAAGACACTTAAATTGCTCTGTCCACTGAGAGCAAGCTCCAACAACCCAGTAAATTCCTAGCTTCTAGATTGTATACTAATCATTCTCCACTGAGAGGAACCTGGCCTTCTCAGGGAAGTGACTGATGCTGGAGCCAGAAAGCTAGAGAGCTGTCAAAGGCTACTGAAGTTTGATGGAAGAGGCAGGTTATATTTAGGGGTAGGCTATGTGTTTTTGGAACTGATATGTTTGCAGGTGTAGGGTGAGGTGTTTGAGATTGGTTTCGAAAGAGACTAGCTGTGTCCTGACCAGCATGGCTCAGTTGGTTGAGCATCGTTGTGCAAAGTCGTCAGTTGGTTCCTGATCAGGGTACATGCCTGGGTTGCCGCCTGGTCCCAGCTGGTATGTGGCTGAGAGACAACCAATGGATATTTCTCTCTCACATCAGTTTCTCTCCTGCTTTTTCTCTCTCCCTTTTCCTTGCTCTAAAAATAAATAAAATCTTAAGAAAAAGAAGAATTGAGAAAAATTAAGGCTAAGTGGTAGGTGTACAGGAATTTGTTGTATCTATGTCGAAATTTTCCAGATAAAAATAATAAGATGCAAGAATGAACAAAAAGGAGGCCCCATGGCCAAAAGTGGAACAATTTGTACATCAAAAATACTAATGACTACATTTGATTAAAACTCACTGGTGATTTTTAAAAAAGCAATCATTTGTAATGATACAGAAAGAAAGGAAGAAAGGAAATAAGCAAGGAAGGAAGAGAGAGGAAGAAAGAAAAAAGAAGAGAAAGAAATAAAGAAAAAGAAAGAAAGAAAGAGGAGGGGAGGGGAGGGGAGGGGAGGGAAAGGAAGGAAAAGAAAAGAAAGAAATTCCCTGGGCACAATTGAAGGTAGACAGTAGTTCATTAATATAAAACTTGATGCTTAAAGGGAAAGTATGTGTTAATCTTGTTTTTCCAACACAAATGCTACTTTAGGACAAACAAATGACTCTAGTGGATGAAAGAAAGCTTTTCTTTACAGAGAAAGCCCATCTCATAAACGCATAAGAAATGATTGGATTATAAAATGATCATTTTTCAAACCATAATAAAAATCCTGTTTCAGAACATGGAAACTTCATTAGGTAAAATATGGATGGATAGTTTTACAGTGGAGAGATCAGGCTGTCACCACCCGAACTTGGTAATTAATTTAGCATCACTTAAAGTGAGACAATCTGAAGTATTGCAATGTTATTGAAGGAGATCACACCATCTATAAAGTATTCTAGCCAAAAAAAATATATAAGTAATAACATATCTTAAAACTCAATGGCAATTATCCAGTCTAAAGGAAATGGGGATAGAAGGTCAAGTTCAATGCTACCATAATGAAGAGGCACTCTTATCCTGGAACACCAATCAGAAAATATATGCATCCCTATGTTCATAGGAGAATTATTTACAATAGCCAAGATCTGGAAACAGACCAAGTGCTCGTCAGTAGAGGAGTGGATAAAAAACGCTATGGTACATTCACTCAATGGAATACTACTTGGCTGTAAAAAAGAAAAAGAAAAAAGAGGAACTTACCCTTTGCGACAGCATGGATGGACCTGGAGACTATTATGCCAAGTGAAATAAGCCAGTCAAAAACAAGTGCCATCTGATCTCCCTTGTACGTGGAATCTAATGAATGGTAAACTGATGAACAAAATAGAAATGGAGGCATGGATACGTGAAACAGATTGACAGCTGTTGGAAGGGAGTGGGGAATGGGAACAGGATGAAAGAAAGTGAAGGGGTTAGCCAGAGAACGTACTATATGCATAACCCATAGTCACAGACAACAGTGAGGTGAAGGCCAAGGGAGGAGGGCGGGGGCTGGATGGAGGTGGGCAAGGGGTAGGGGAAATGGGGACATCTGTAATAGTGTCTGCAGTAAAAACATAAGAGGAATCCAAGTGATTGAACACAATTTAAAGCAGTAGGTTAAGTCAGTTGAACTTTTGAACCACTTTGTAAAGGAAGTTGAAAGTCTCCTTGGGAAAAATGTAATAACTAAAAAGGAGGTGATGAGGAAAGACATTTGAGATATCCTTAGAATTCTGTAACCATATCATTTTTTTCTAACTCCCCCACCCCCAAGTCCTGAAAGGATATTGTGTACCATAAAGAAAGATTAAAAATTAAAATTTACTTATTTATTAAAATTTTTATTTTATTATTAAAAAAAGATTTTATTTATTATTTTCAGAGAGAGGGGAAGGGAGAGAGGAAGAGAGACATCCATGTATGGTTGCCTTTCAACTGCCTCCAGCTACAGACCTGGCTAGAGACCTGGCTTGCAACCTGGTTATGTGCCCTGGCTGGGAATCCAACCAGCAACCTTTGGGTTCACAGGCCAATGTTTTATCCACTGCGCCACCAGCCAGGGCCTTAAAATTTTAAACAATAAACAAAAAGAAGAGATATTCTTGTCTACAGGACAGCTGACATGGTTTCTGTAACAAATCAAAGTCAGGGAGAAATTACAGTAGGGGAGGCCCTGGCTGGTGGCACAGTGGATAAGGCACCGCCCTTCGAACCCAAAGGTCGCTGGTTCAATTCCCAGCCAGGGCACATAACCAGGTTGCAAGCCAGGTCTCCAACCAGGTCCATAGCTGGAAGCAGGTGAAAGGCAACCATACATTGATGTTTCTGTTTTTCTCCCACTCTGCTTCTCTCCTTTCCCTCTCTCTGGAAATAATAAATAAAATCTTAAAAAAATAAAAAATAAAATAGGGGATCTGATACAGATCTAAAGGGATTTAAAAGAGACTTAAGAGAAACAACAACCAATGAGTAGATATTGTTTTTGATTTTGATTTGGATGGAAAAAAATTGAAAAGATTTTTGAGACAGTGAGATATGCCTATTAGCTGATAGGAAACTATTGTAAATCATCTTAGTTTGAAAATGGCATTGTATCTACATAAAAAAAATATCTCTTTTTGAAGTGTAAAGTATTTAATGGTGAAATGACCTGGAATCTGCTGTAAAACACTAGCTAACCAGGGGTGGAGAGGGAGATGAAACAATTATGTCAAGATGCTGATGGTTGTTGAAACTTGGTGATGGGTTTGCGGGGGTTCGCTATACCTTTCTCCTTCTATGTATATTTGAAATATTTTATCACAAAGAGTTAAATACATCTAGAATCTAAGCACTTCCCATCACACTCATTGCTGTCATCCTGATCAAGCCACCATCATCTCACGTGGCTCACGGTAAGCAGATCTTGGCATCCGTCTACTGAGCAGGCGCCTGTGTTTCCGTTCTCACGTAGGAAAATGAGCTGAGGCCCCTGATGCCTCACATAAACTGGTCCCCTGCAGCCCTGTGCCCGCATCTCCCATGCCTCCTCCTTGCTTACTTCAGGTCAGCCTCACTGGACTTTCCTGCTAGACCGTGACCCTGCCATAGGGCCTTTGCCCTTGCTGTTCCCTCTTCACTCAATGTCACCTTCTCAAAGGACCTTCTGTGGCCGTTCTCCCTAGATTGCAGCCTCGTCTCCTACTCCTGTCCCCTCTCTAACTTTGTATGTGAACACTCACCACTATCACATTTACCATGCACCTTACTTATTATCTGTCTTCCTCAAAGAAGACAGGCTCCCGGAGGGGAGGGGGCCTGTTCACTGCCCCGGGAACTTTTTTTTTTTTTTTTAAGATTTTATTTCATTATTTTTAGAAAGAGGGTAAGGGAGAGAGGCAGAGAGGGAGAGAGACATCAATGTATGGTTGCATTTCACCTGCCTCCAGCCACAGACCTGACTGGAGACCTGGTTTGCAACCTGGTTATGTGCCCTGGCTGGGGAATCGAACCTGCGACCTTTGGGTTCGCAGGCCGGCGCCTTTATCCACTGTGCTACCAGCCAGGGCTGCCCCGGGAACATTTTGTAACACAAACTAAACACTTAATAAATATTAATATTTGCTGACTGACTAAAGGGAATGAAGACATTGAATATAGATGAGTTTTCCAAGGATTTTTGTAATAAACGAGTAGGGGAATGGGGTGGTAGCAGGAGGAGTCATGTGATCCAAGTGTCATGTGTCTTAAGGTAGTAAGATGGCAACGTTAGAGCTCATGTGTATTCTCTTGCAGTGGCGAGGGGAACAGATGCGCAGGGAGGAGATAATTCAGCCTCAGGGGCCTGGAGATGGTGAGGACCCTGGGGGGACCCAGGCAAGGACAGGTCTTCCACACAGAGGGATGGACACAGGGATGCAGGGTGTGGATGTTCCCTTTCGACTGCTTCTCTGTTTTCAGTGTCACCAGCTGAATAGAGGGGCTGGAAGCTTTGAGTAGAGAAATAGATACGTAGAAGTTTTGCGTGGGTAGTGGGGATCCGATGATTAGGAATATGCAGCAGGAACACCATGAAGTGCTCTACCTCAGGAGCGTGATGCAGTGAGAAACCAGGGCATCTAAGGTGGCTAAGGCGGAAAGCCAGGGCATGGGGTGGGGTGGGGCGGGGCGGAAAGCTGGAGCGTCAGAATAGAACCTGGAGCGGCAGGATGGGGAGGAAGTGGCAGAGTTGGGAGGGTCACACCGTCAGAGAGTAGAGCTGGGGCGCTAGAGGTGTCAGTAGGAACGATGGTTAGAGCGCTCAGGTCTTGAATATGCCACATGAAGGTGGATGTGGTTGTTGGTGATGACAGGGTCCCTGGGGTGCCCGAGGGAGAGGGAGTCAGGTGATTGGGGACAGCTGTTGTATCCTTTCTTTTCTTGCTGTGTGTTTGACTTACTTTTGTCATTTTGTTTATTTGTAAAGATGTATCTGTGTTGGCCCATGCACGTCAGTCGACATTTGGATGCTCAGGTTGCTGCTGGTCAAGCATTTTTAAATCTGCAAAATGTTAATTTCACATGGTTCAAACTAATATCTTCCCAGTTGTTGCTGCTTTAACTAGAGTTCCAGTGAACCAGCTTGTCTACATGTCATACATGTGTGTGAATGTGTCTAGGACCTGCACCTGGGTGTGGGGTCAGGGCACACAGGGCCCACACAGCTTAACTAGGACGGCAGACTGACCCGTACCCGCTGCGCAGCGGCACGAGCGCCTCCAGCCTGACCACTGCCTGGTGGTGTCCAGCTACTAACCTGCTGCCAGCCGGATGGGTGTGGCGTTATTTAGCACGTCGGTATCTGCATAACCTACTTGACTTGCACAGAGTCAGTGGTCCATAAATACCGATGCTATGATTAATGGTAGACCATAGCTCCTGTAAGTGATATTTTTGGCAATGATTATTTGAAAGGGATAGGTGTTAAGTGAAATAGGTTATGAAGAAGAAGGTGTAGCATGATCCCATACTCTTTATACAGATATGCAGTGCTCATGTTTCGGTGGTAGGTTTATAGGCAATACTCCTATTGTGAGAGAGAGAGATATATATATAACGTATATATACACATATATATGTGTGTATATATAATGTTATACACACACACACATATATATACACACACACACACATATATATATACACACACACATATATATATATATCACCCGAGGATATATTTATTAATTTTAAAGAAAGAGGAAGGGGGAGATGAAGAAAGAGAGAAACATTGATGTGCGAGGGAAACATCGATTAGTTGCCTCCTGCATGTGTCCTGGAATCAAACCCCACAACCCAGGTACATGCCCTGACTGGGGATGGAACCCTTGACCTTTGGTTGTATGGGGTGACATTCCAACTAACTGGGCTACCTGGCCAGGGCTTGCTATCCATACAAGTATTTTTAACTTTTCTATAATAAACATGTAATGCTTTTGTAATGAAAAATTCTAATAAGTTAATTTCATTAATTAAAATGAGATTTTAAAGATTCCTAAGGGACCTGAGGCTTTTTTTTTTTTTTTTTAAGAGAGAGAGAGGGGAAGGGAAAGAGGCAGAGAGGGAGAGAGACATCAATGTATGGTTGCCTTTTACCTGCCTCCAGCTACGGATCTCGCTAGAGACCTGGCTTGCAACCTGGTTATGTGCCCTGACTGGGGAAGTCGAACCAGGGACCTTTGGGTTAGCAGGCTGGCACCTTATCCACTGTGCCACCAGCCAGGCCCTCAATTTTAGCTTAGTGTACCACAAAGCTTTCTGTCAAATCTATCATTGATCAAAAACACTTTTAAATAAATCAAACTACAGTAGTTTCCCCTTCTCTGCAGTATTACTTTGCACATTTTCAGTTACCCACGGTCAACTGCAGTCTGAAGATATTTCTGGAATTTCCCACTTAATAAACAATTCATAAGCTTTATGTACACTGATCTGAGTCTTATGATGAAATCCTGTGCTGTCCCTCTTGGGATGTGACTCATCCACTTGTCCATTATATCCATGTTGTACGTACAAGATATTTTGAGAGAGACCACATTCACATAGCTTTTATTGCAGTATATTGTTATAATTGTTCTATTTTATTATTATTTTTGTTAATCTCTTATTGTGCCTAATTTTAAATTAAACATTGTCATGGTTATGTATGTACAGGAAAGAAAACGTAGTCTATTTAGGGCTTGGTACTGTCATCAGTTTCAGGCATCCACTGGGGGGCTGGGAATGAATGTATGAATACCCCGTGGCTAAGGAGGGACAGCTACTATATTAAGGGACAGGGGAGTGGGGTGGTGGTGGTTTTTCTCTCCTCTCACCCTCAAGCACATTTTCTGGAAACAAGTACTTCCTAATTCTGCCTGATACCATGGAAAAGTAGTTTTTCACCTTGGCTGCATATTAAAATCATCTGGGGAGTTGTTACAAGATACTGACGCTTTAATCACAACCCCAGAGAAAGGAACCATCTAGCAGAATCTCCGTCGCAGTCAGCATTGGGAACCATTGCTGTGGAACAAGAGTAGGCGCACTTTCTCTGCAAAGGGTCAGATAGTGAATATTTTATGCTTGCAGGTCTTATGCCTCCGTCGCAGATGCTCTGGGATGGTAGCATGAAAGCAGCCTAGACAATAGCTAAACAAACGTGTGTGGCTGTGTTCTAAAAAATGCTTATTGATTAAAAAAAAAAAAAAAAAAAAAAAGGGGGTGGGTTGGATTTGGCTCCAGGCTCTGGTTTCCTGACACCTGCCATAGAAGGTACAAAAATATTAAACAGCTGTGGTTTTGTGTGATCTAATGAAAAGAATGTAGGATTTGACACTAGAATCCCTGGGTTCAAATCCTGGCTCTCAGTTGGCTGTATGTATAGTCTTAGGGAAGTGACTTAGCCTCTCAGATCCTTATTTTATGCCCCTGAGAATGAGGACAATAAATAAAGTGCACCTTGCAGGGTGATTTTAAAGATCAAATGGAATAAGGGAGATGAAAACGCTAAGCACAAATTGCTTGTTGCTCAGCCTCTTGTAGATGCGTGTGTAATAAACATTAAATATTTAAAAGTAAAGCAAATTAGGAAATTTGAATTTGAATGGAATATAAACATGAAGACTGAGGAAAAATGAGTTATACATAACACATTTCTAATTTCCTCAGCCAGCAAAGTGACTTTAGATGGGTAAAAGCTGCTTTTAAAAGAAGATTGTATAAATGGTACACATTTTTCCAAAGCAGAATTTTCTAGGGAAGAATTGTTTTTAATCGTGGTGGTGGAACTGATGAGAGCAGCGTGCTGGGTGGGGAGCAGGAAGGAGGCTGTGTGGGGAGGTGCAGGTGGGAGTCGGAGTGGAGGCCTGGAGAGGTGCTTCGAGGTGGGTAGCAGGGCACATCTGTGACCTCAAGAAAGCATTTCGGTAGAGCAGGGACAGAAGCCAGACTGTGCGCAGTGAGGAGGGGTGGGGGAGAGGAAATGGAAGCATTAGGTGGAGACAGCTCTTTCTATAGGTTTGCAGAAAAGAAAACAGTGTAATCCCAAAGGGCATCAGGGTCCTTGGACGTTTAACTCAAAGAACAGGGACTGGAGGAAGACAACAAATCTGGACACTGAGGGTCCTAGCCAGCCCAGGGGGAAGGAATGGGACCAGGGGTCCTGAGGAGGGAGGCAGCCTGAGGGCAGACCAGGAGTTGCCGGTGGGTATGGGGAAATGGCAGGGGACGGGCAAGATGACCCTAGCCCTGGGGAGTGGAGACCAGGCTTACAGTGAAAAAGGTGGGTAGAGGAGACTTGCAAAGGTGTGGTGGGTTTGAACGGCTTGATGGGAGGCTGACCAGAGACGAGTTTACTGGTCCTCAGCACCTCATTCCTCTGCTCTCTTACTCTCAGACCTCACTCACTCTGCCCCGTGGGTTGGACAGGCGATCACCTGTGTTCCCGCTAAACCAGAAGCTCCTGGAGTGCAAGGCTTATGTTGAATTCAAATCAGTATCTATTGCAACACGCAGTGTAAGGCTTGCACATAGCACATGTTTGCAGGGTGTCTATTGAATTCATGAAGGAAGAAATGAGGGAAGGTTTTTGTGAACACAAGACTAAGTCGACCTTGCACAGGTAGGGATGAGAACAAGATAGCCTAGATGTCTAATAAATTTAAAGTCACCTCATCCTGGGAGCCTGCCCTGACCATCTCTCTTCCCTCCACAGTGGAGCTAGATACTCAGACTGAGCTTTCACAGCTGTCTATACCGCCTTCTCGGGGAGGTTATCACCTGGAGTGAAGTGGTCTGTTTACTTGATTGTCTTGTCTGTAGCTCCACTGGACTGTTGGGCTTCAGCTGAAGGCAGGGCTTCTATCTTTCTTGTCCCTGTATTTGTATCACGTAGCACAAGATCAGGCGCACACAGCACATCGTAGACTCAGTAAGTGTGTGTTCAATCGACTGTAAGGGAGCTGGTCAGGGATCTAAAACCTTGAGAACAAAAAACTAAAAATGGAACTGCCTTTTGATCCAGCAATTCCACTACTAGGATTATACCCGAAGAACCCTGAAACACCAATTCAGAACCTCTGTACCCCTATGTTCATAGCAGCGCTATTTACAATAGCCAAGTGCTGGAAACAGCCTAAGTGCCCATCAGTGGATGATTGGATCAAAAAACTTTGGTACATTTACACAATGGAATACTACACAGCAGAAAAAAAAGAACTACCCTTTGCAACAACATGGATGGAACTGGAGAGTATTATGCTTAGTGAAATAAGCCAGTCAGTGAAGGACAAATACCATATGATCTTACCCCTTAAAGGACACTAATGAACAAAAGAAACAAAAAAGCAAAACAACCAGATACATGAATACAATGAATAGACCTACAGTGGGCGGAGAAGAGGGGTGAGGGGAGAGGAAGAGGCAAAGAAGGAGAGCAGTTTAGTAAGGAACTAACATGGAAGAACCATGTACATGGACAACAAGTGGGATTGACTTTGGAGGGGAACGGGTGGGTGGGGAAGGGGTCAGAGGGGAGGAAGAAGGAGATGGATGTAATACAACAACAATAAAATTAAGAATAAAATAAAACCTTGAGAACTACTTATAAGTTTTGCCTTCAGGTCTTTTTATTTCTTCCTTTCTTTTTAAAGATTTTATTTATTATTTTTAGAGAGAGGGAAGGGAGAGAGACAGAGAGGTAGAGAAACATCAATGTATAATTGCCTTTCACCTACAGACCTGGCTGGAGACCTGGCTTGCAACCTGGTTATGTGCCCTGGCTGGGAATTGAACCAGTGACCTTTGGGTTCGAAAGGCCAGCGCCTTATCCACTGTGCCACCAGCCAGGGCCAGGTCTTTCTTTAAGAGGAAATTCGGTATCTCCTGGAAGACTTCAATCGTGCCCATGTCTACAAAATCTGAGTGTCTGCGAATGTTAATGACTTCTTCCTTTGTTCTCTTTGGGAAGCAACTCCTTTCAGTCCATTTCGCTGATGCACTGACATTGCAGACTAGGCTGTTGAGTTCCAAAATCCATATTCACTGTGACTTGGCAAAGTGACGTTTGGGAAGCCCCCTTTTAATACTTAACCCTCTGACTTGGCAGCTAATATTGTCTTGCCTGCATAGCCTTGGTTTAGGAGTTCAGAGACCTGAGTTTATTTTTGGTAACATCCTTGCTCTGTGACTTGAGGTAAGTACCTCCCTTAGCCTTGGCTGCTCCTGGGAATTGGACTTCCTCATGTTTTCCCCTTATTATTATTATTATTCAGATTTTTCAAAAGTTATTACTTTTAGAGAGAGGGTAAGGGAGAGAGGCAAAGAGGGAGAGAGACATCAATGTGTGGTTGCCTTTCACCTGTCTCCAGCTATGGACCTGGCTGGAGACTTGGCTTGCAACCTGGTTATGTGCCCTGGCTGGGGAATCGAACCAGCAACCTTTGGGTTCGCAGGCTGGCGCCTTATCCACTGTGCCACCAGCCAGGACTCTCCTTTATTGTTTTCAAGGTAGTAAAAGTGCTTTGAACTTTTGAGGGGAGTAGTATGAAAGAAGCCCAAAGCCCTATGTAGCTAGATGGTGTTTAGTGGTTGAGTCAAAGCACTGTCTTCTGATCCCCACTGCCTAGCCCTGCCCAGCTGAGAGGCCTTGGAAAAAAGAGCTTCTGTATACAGGCATGAGGGAGAGGAGCTGTGAGAGGAACACAGATACCACAGGTCTCAGCGCTGGGGAAATGATGGCTTCCCACCCAGTCAAGGGGAGAGACCTTGGTAAGCACCCTGAGACCCTTGAAAGCCAAACCCGAGGAAAAGGATTCTGCCCAGGAAGTAAGGCTCAAACTGACATACACCAATTCCAACAAAGAAAACCAACTTGATTAAGATCAGAGGATCAGTTAGTAATATGATTTTTGCTAGAAAAAAAAAAAATAACACTACTTAGAGAACAATATAAAGGCTCTACAATATAGCATTCACAATTCCAACATACAATAAAAATTTGTACAGCCTTGATCCATAATCAAGGTAAAGTTCACAGAAACAGAGCCACAAATGACCCAGAAAATGATTTTATAACTATTGTAAATATTTTAAGGAATCTAGATGAAAAGCTAGATGCCTCAACATCACTAGCCATCAGAGAGATGCAAATTAAAACTACAACGAGATACCACCTCACACCTGTCAGAATGGCCATCATCAACAAATCAACAAACAACAAGTGCTGGCGAGGATGTGGGGCAAAGGGAACCCTGGTGCAATGCTGGTGGGAATGCAGACTGGTACAGCCACTGTGGAAAACAGTATGGAGTTTCCTTTAAAAACTAAAAATAGAGCTGTCTTATGACCAGTGATTCTACTGCTAGGATTATACCCTAAGAACCCTGAAACACCAGTTCATCCTGAAACACCTGTGCATCCCTGTGTTCATAGCAGCGCTATTTAGAATACCTAAGTGCTGGAAACAACCTAAGTGCTCTTCAGTAGATGAATGGATCAAAAAACTGTGGTACATTTACGTAATGGAGTTCTATGCAGCAGAAAGAAAGAGAGAACTCCTACCATTTGTGATAGCATGGATGGAACTGGAGAGTATCATGCTTAGTGAGATAAGCCAGGCAGCAAAAATTAAATACTACATGTTCTCACTTAATACAGGAGACTAATGAACGAACAAACAAACAAATAAAACAGAACCAGAGACACAAATACAGGGAACACACTTTTAGTGTGCAGTGAGGAAGGGGTGGGAGAGGAGGAGAAGGAGGCAAGGAAAGGGAACCATGTAGTCAAGGAACTAGCATGGATGACCCATGGACACAAACACCACGTGGGATTGACTGTGGGCAGGATAAGAAGGGTGGGAAAGGGGAGGGCAGAGGAGGAAAATGAGATGAATGTAATATAACAATTATATATATATATATATATATATATATATATATATATATATATATATAAACTTAAAAAAAAGAAAAGCTAGACACTATGTGTGAAAAGGTGGAAAGTTTTAGTAGAGAAATGAGAAGAAAGAACTAAATGGAATTTGAAAAATACACAAACTAAAATGAAAACTTCATTAGATGGGCTTAATAGCAGATTGAGCATAGGTGAAAAGACTAGAGAATTCCAAGGCAGGTCAGTGTGGAAGGGCGGAAAAGCTGTGACTGAACACGTACTGAGCCCAGGTAACAGGGTGGTAGGGGTCTCCAGCAGCTGCGAGGGCAGCTGCAAATTAGGCAGAGGGCTGGGTTCAACCGGGAGTAGGGCTACAGGATAAAACCTACAGTGAGTTAAGGGAGTTAAGGATGTTTGAACCAAGGTAGTTATAACTCTGGAATCTAGCATAAGAAAGGAAGTGAGGGAATAAAGAATGTTGAGCAGTGAAGAAATGGTGGGGTCAGTGTGGTCCCAATGTGTCTAATTGTTGAACTGGGGTCTTCATAGCCTTGCTGCTCAAAAAATGCTCCTGGGCCCTATAGCTCCAGCACCTGGCAGTTGTGCAAATTCTCAGCCCCCGACCCGATGCCCTCCATCAACATCTGTGGATAGGCCTCAAGCTGCTGAACAAGCTCTTTAGTTGATTCTATGATGTTCAAGTTTGAGAACTGCTTTTCCAGCTGTAAGAGAGCTGCACAAGGGGTGAGGGGCAGAGCAAGGTGCTTGAAATGGATATTTGGGAGCTCATCAATCATGAGCAATGACAAGCTCTGAGACATAGCTAGGGGAATGAGAAATTGACTAAATGTTAGAACAGATCATTGGAAATATGAGGTCTGTCCTGAAAGTATCAAGCCATAGAATGTTTTAGTTATATTGACATTGGCTTGTGTCGGTCCAAGACCACTAAATGATGACAGCCAGGAGGGCTGTGGTCTGGTGGTGAAGAACATGTGCGGAGCCTTTGGGATGGTTTGCACACTTTATTGCAGAGGCAGGGTAGCAATCACAGAGAGCACAGGCGTTTCCACACCCACCCTCCTGCCTCAGCAGCGGCAAGGTGCTGGAGAGTGCTGGCATTTCCCTGCACAGTTTTTCCACTCTCCCACAACAGCAGCATGCATGCTGAGCTTACAGCAAGGGCAGTCTTATATACGCATTGGAACAAAGGAGGTCCTGTGCCAAAGTGTTCCATAAGGGTTGACATCAACCTGCTCAAAGTTGCTAAGTCGATTACCCCCAGAGCCCAGTGTTCTATAGGTTTTGGAGATCGGGATGGCTCCAAGGCTGACTCTGTTGGAAGGTGCAACCATACATAGACAGGGGACTTCCTTCCTCTGACGGTTCAATACTTTCAGGACAGATCTCGTACAATGGTCTAGAAAATAAGGGCTGGATTCTCAGATGGATCATCCACATGAACACTGAGAACAAGACAGTGAGCCAGAGCTGCCATCATTGGTGAGTCAGGGGACATGGCAGGAGAGAGGCGATAGATGACTGCCACTGAGAAGGTTAGTAAGCCACAGAACCTGACAGTCTCTCCTCCCAACAAGCCAGGGTTTAAAGGGTATGGAAGATAATAGTTTTGGAAGGTGCAAGGGAACCACCTCTGACAGTCTTATTGTGGTGATTCCAACCCACCTATCAGCTTTCCCCTTCAGCCTCTCCAGCTGCAGCTGACCTTGTTAACTGTCCAGCATGCATTCTGACCTGCCTCACTGACAACCTCAAGGTTGGCAACAATGTGTCTATTATAAAACTATTTTCTAGCCTCCTTTGCATTGAAGGCCATGAGTTGCATTTTTCTACCCTTTGCATCTCCCCTTCTTTCCTGCCCAGAATTCTGAAAACATCATGGAGTTCCCATACAACCTCAGATTCCCTACTTCCTGGATTCTTCTAAAAGAAAGAAGAAAAAAGAGCTAACTTGTTTAAGTTACCATTGTTCTGATTTTCTTGTACTTGCAGCCAAATTGATCCCTAATAAGTCAGATCTGAAGTGGATCAATTTTGGTCCCTGGTTCATCTTTGCCTGCTAAGAGTGGGGCCACGTCACCTGAGGGAAACTCTGGGGCTTAGTTAGGGAACCTCCCTTCTCTGTCCACAACAGCAGCCCCCAGCACGCACCACCCCCACCATGAACTGCCCCCTTCCCATGCCTCCATTTTGGCATTATTTGTTTTCATGACAAGAAGGACCAGACTTTGTTCCCTTTGTATTAACCAGGTCATGGCAGCCAGACAAGGCTGTGCTAGCAATAGACATTCCTCCCTATTTGCTACATTAAAAGTAAAAAACCTCGCCCTGGCTGGTAGCACAGTGGTTAAGGCGCCGGCCTGCGAACCCAAAGGTCGCAGGTTCGATTCCCCAGCCAGGGCACATAACAAGGTTGCGAACCAGGTCTCCAGTCAGGTCTGTGGCTGGAGGCAGGTGAAACGCAACCATACATGATGTCTCTCTCCCTCTCTGCCTCTCTCCCTTCCTCTCTTTCTAAAAATAATGAAATAAAATCTTAAAAAAAAAAAAAAAAAAAAAGTAAAAAACCTCAATTTCAATATCTGTGGTTTAAAAAGCTCTGATGGAATTGCCTAGCCACCATTTTAGTCTTTGCCCAGAATATACAGCCTTCCCTTTATTTAAAAATTCCAACTTTTCTATACCTAGCCTTGTCCCTGACTGTTAAGATTCTACCTTGCTCTAATTCCCTGAGCCCTGCCTTCTGCACAGCCAGCCCCGACTGAAGGAGGATAAACAGTAGGGCAGGTCTGACCCTCTGAAGGAAGAGGCAGCACGAAGCCCCCTGAGCATAGAGAGCCTGGAACTTGAACCTGCAGCTCCCCAGGCTTCTCGGCCAAGGCATGGGTCCTTTTGGGAGAGCTTTTGTTGGAATTCACAGTCTTTGTTTGTGGAAGAGCTTCCCATTCAGCTCGCAGACCACAAGCGCCACTGCACACGACCCAGGTCCACAGATGCGAAGCTGCGAAGGAAGGAGGCAGGACAGCTCTGAGCACGTCGCAGGACTGAGCTGCAGGACAGAGCCAAACCCAAAGCACCCCCTTCCGCAGCCACAGTGGGGCTGGTTCCAGACACACAAGTCGCTTGAGCCCAGCTGGGCTGCACGCAGGGGCAGTTCAGACTCAGCCAAAGACCCCAGGTGAGCCCCTAGACTTCTGGGACTTTCCTGTGGCTCGTTCCCCTCTGGTACCCTGTCCCACAAATTTCCGTCACCCAAACTCTTATCTGTGTTTCTTCTGCCTATAGAAGCTGACTGCTCCAGGTTTGCTTCCCTTTGCTGTGGTTGGGGAAAGGCCACAGGGAAAGGCCAGAGGACGCGGTGCTCGCCTCCTGCTTTCCTGTTCTTGGGAAACCGGTGCGCTGCTGCCCAGACTTGAGCCTGGGCTAGAGATGGTTACTTAGTGCATTGTGTCCACTTTTAGATTTGTTTGGGATGGGGGACTAAGTCTGTCATTCCAGAACCAGCGACCAGAGAAGAGAGTTTGGGGCTCACTTTGCTTTTCTGATGGATGTTTTCCCAGGAGCATTCCCAGTACTTCTACATTCGAAATCAATAACCAAAAGATGAACACAAGTCTCCATACATTTGGAAATTTATTTATTTATTTTAATTTTATTTTATTCTTATTGTATTACATCCATCCCCTTTTTACTCCCCTCTGTCCACTTCCCCATCCACTCACTACCCCCCAAAGTCAGTCCTACTTGTCCATGTCCATGGTTCTTCCACATACATTTGGAAATTTAAAAACACATTCCAAAGCAAACAACATGTAGGTCAAAGAAGAAATAATTTCAAATATAAAAACACGTATTACTGTACAAGGAAAATACTTCCTATCAAAAGTCGTGTGATACAGGGCACTGGCTGGTGGCTCAGTGGATTGGCACTGGCCTGCAAACCTAAAGGTTACTGGTTTGATTCCCAGCCAGGGCATGTAACCAGGCTGCAAGCCAGGTCTCTAGCCAGATCCTTAGCTGGAGGCAGGTGAAAAGCAACCGTACGTTGATGTTTCTCTCCCTTCCTTCCTCCCTTGCCATTCTCTCTAAAAAATAATGAATAAAAAATCTTTTAAAATAAAAAAGTTGAGAGATAAAATGAAAGCAGTGTGAATAGTATGGAATGCTTAAACGAGCAAAGAAGACAGGTTGAGGTTTGGTGAGGTGAAAGTTGATTAAAGTAGATAAAAAGTAAAAACCCAAAAAATAGAGAGAACATAAAACTTGAAAAACAAAATGATTTTTAAATGTAAAATTTGTACAAAAAGCTACAGTTACCTGTTAATTACTTATTAATAATGCGGGGGGGGGCATAAAAAAACAAAGCTATTGCAGCTTTCTTTTTAAAATTTTATTGTTGTTGTATTACATCCATCCCCTTTTTGCTCTGTCCCCCTCCCCTCCCACCCAAAATTTAATTTTTCAAAGAAACGAATGCCCTGACCCATCTAGCTCAGTTGGTTGGGTGATGTGCCACCAAGCAAAGGTTGTGGGTTCAGTTCCCAGTTGGTGCACAAGCCTGGGTTGAGGGTTTGGTGCCTGGTCTTGGTGCATACAAGAGGCAACTGAATATTTCTTTCTCACATTGATGTTTCCCTGCATCTCTTTCTCTTTCCCTTACCCTCTCCCTAAAAAACAAATAAAATCTTTAAAGAGATTAATGAAATATAAAACCTTTGTCAAGATTAATGAAGAAGGAGAAATGCTCCTAAGTTATTATTTAATAAAAAGGAGATTATAACTATAACATGGAAATTTTAAAATGGGAAGAAATTGACATATTTCTTAAAGTATGGCATTTTAAAAACATCTAGAAGAGCCCTGCTTGTCCTATAACAGTTGAATCATAGATTATGATGTCACAAAGAAAACACCAGGCCCAGACTGATTTTATAGGTAAATTTTACCAATTTATCAAGAAACAGAAAATCCTAATATTACATAAATTTTTCCAAAGCGTAAAATAAGAAAGATACTCTAGTTCATTCTAGGAGGCCAGTATAACATTGGTATCGAACCAGACAGGATACATCAGAAAGGAAAAGTACAAGCTGATTTTACTCAAACACACATGTGACATTTCTAAACAAAATATTGGCAAAATGAAGTCTATATTGGCTGATGTAGGTAGTATATCATGACAAGTTTTTCTGTAAATTTCTAAAACTTGTAGAAAAATATATAAAATATTTGTATGACCCCAGAGTAGAATTACGATTTCTTAAGGCGTAAAGAGTTAACTGAAGACTAGTTGGAGGAATTAAAATGAAGACTTGTTCTTCTTTAAGATAATATAAGGGAAGATAAATTCCAGCCAAAAAACCGGGAGAAGATATTTGCAACAATATAACCAACAAACAGATCAGGAAAGGATCAGCAGTCTTTGGCCAAAGTCCAGACCCTGTCCACTGCCTGTTTTTATGCTTCGGGCTTCCGGCAAGCTAAGAATTCGCCCTTCTGCTGCCCGATTAATGGTAGAAAATGGTAGATTCACATGCAGTTGTAAGAAGCAATACAGAGAGAGCCTTTAACCTCTTTTCCCAGTTTCCCCCATTGGTAACATCTTGCAAAACAATAGCTCAACCAGCATATTGACACTGATCCAGTCCAGATGCAAAGTCTTTCCATCACCACAAGGATCCCTTCTCTTGCCTTTGTATAGCCACCCCACTCCCATCCACACCTTAATGCTTGGCAACCACTAATGTTTCTTATTTCTATAATTTCATAACTTGAAGATTGTTTTATAGATAGAATTATATGGTATAGAATCTTTGGGGACTGTATTTTTTCACTCAGCATAATTTTTTTGGGAGACTTATCCAGGTTGTTGCATATATCAAAAGTTCACTCCTTTATTTTTCAAAGATTTTATTTATTATTTTCAGAGAGAGGAGAAGAGAGAGAGGCAGAGAGGGAGAGAGACGTCAATCTATGGTTGCCTTTCACCTGCCTCCAGCTATGAACCTGGCTGGAGACCTGGCTTGTAACCTGGTTATGTGCCCTGGCTGGGAATCGAACCAGCAACCTTTGGGTTTGTAGGCTGGTGCCTTATTTGCTATGCCACCAGCCAGGGCTTGTGGTTTTAATATGCATTTTCCTAATGCTAATGATGTTGAACATCTTTTCAAGTGCTTGTTGCCAAATGTATATCCTGTTTGACGAACCATTTCTTTCTTTCTTTCTTCTTTTTTTTTTTTATTTTTTATTTTTTGCTTATGTTCTAGTTGGGTTGTGTTCTTGCCGTCTAGCTTTAAGAGTTCTTTACATATTTTAAATACTAGTCTTTTGTTGGATATTTTCTCCTCTGTAATTTTGTTCATCCTCTTAACAGTCTTTTTTTTTTTTTTTTTTCAGAGCAAAAGTTTAAAATTTTGATGGAGTCTAATTTATCAATATTTCCTTTTATGAACTATGCATGCTTTTTTTTTTTTTCTGCCGAGTCTAAGAAATGTTTAACTATCCCTAGATCCTGAAGACTTTTCTCCTTTTTCCCCTCTAAAGATTATATAGTTTTACATTTGAAGTCCATAATCCGTTTTGAGTTAATTTTTGTAAAAGCTGTGAAACTTAGATTGAGTTTCATATTTGGGGGGTTGGTGCCTTTCGATGTCCAATTCCTGCAGCCCAATTTTTGAGAATGCTATATTTCCACCATTATATTGCTTTTGCAGCTTTATGAAAAACCAGTTGAGCATATTTCTGGGTTCTTCATTTTGTTCTGTTGATTTCTGTGTATTTGCCAATGCCACAGTGACAATTACTGTAACTATAAAAAATATTGAAATTGGGTAGACTAATTTCTCCCACTTGATTATTCTTTTTCAGAATTATTTTAGCTATTCTAGTTCCTTTGCCTTTGCTATAGATTTTAGAATAACCCTGTCTATCTACACCTGCAAAAAATACCTGCTGGGAATTTTTTTTTAAAAAGATTTTATTTATTATTTCCAGAGAGAGAGAGAGAAAGGGAGAGAGGCAGAGAGGGAGAGAAACATAAATGTATGGTTGCCTTTCACCTGCCTCCAACCAAGGAACTGGCCGGAGACATGGCTTGCAACCTGATTATATGCCCTGGTTGAGGAATCAAACCAGCAACTTTTGGGTTTGCAGGCTGGCACCTTATCCACTGTGCTACCAGCCAGGGCCACCCTGCTGGGAATTTGACAGGACTTGTGTTAAATCTATGAGGGGGATCCCCAAAAAAACAGAATTATATTCTGGAGGACCGGCCCCTTGTAATACACTGTCCCCCCTAGGTGAGTGTCTTAGGAACCCACCTGTATCACTGTATCAGCTGGCATTGTTGTAAGAAGCTGTGTTTGGCTTCAGTGAATTTTTTTTTTTTTTTTTTTTTTAAAGATTTTTATTTCATTATTTTTAGAAAGAGGGGAAGGGAGAGAGGCAGAGAGGGAGAGAGACATCAATATATGGTTGCTTTTCACCTGCCTCCAGCCACAGACCTGACTGGAGACCTGGTTTGCAACCTTGTTATGTGCCCTGGCTGGGGAATCGAACCTGCGACGTTTGGGTTCGCAGGCCGGCACCTTATCCACTGTGCTACCAGCCAGGGCTTTCAGTGAATTTTTTCTAAAGACTCTTTCAGTATATTTGACCATTTCATGATGAGCGATTCACCAGCACAGCTGCCCACACTGCGCTGAGTGTTCTGCAGCTTTTGATCAAAAATGGCGTGACCCCTGCGCCCCACCATCCCAATTCCCCTGATCTCATCCCAAGCGACTATTTGTTTGTTTGTTTGTTCATTTCCCTGATGAAAATAGTCCTCAGAGGGAAACATTTTGCCAAAGTGGGAGAGGTGGAACAAAAAACAACTGAAGCACTAAAATCACAAAATTGATGAGTTCAAAAAACTGTTTTGAGCAGTGGAAAAAACATCTTAGTAGGTGTATTACATCAAATGGAGAGATTTTCTTTTTTTTTTTTTATTCCCCTCTCATATATACCAGTCTAAGGAGAATCAGTATCTTTACTGGACTATATATTGAGTCTTCCAATCCATGAACACGTTATGTGTTTCCATTTATTCAGATCTTCCTTTATTTCTTTCTTCAGCATTGTGTAATTTTCAGCATACAAGTCCTAGCATATTTTATTAAATTCAAACTTAAGTATTCCACTTTGAGTAATTATAAATGGCATTGTATTTTTACTTCTGTGTTCACTTGTTCATTGGTAGAATATAGAAATAGAATTGATTTTTGTATGTTTTTCTTGTATCCTGTGACCTTGCTAAACTCACATAATAGTTTTAGGAGGTTTTATTTTTTGTAGATTCCTTGGGATTTTCTATGTAGACAAGCATGTCACTTGCAAGTAGGGCCATTTTATCCTTTCTTTTTTGATCTATGAGCATTTAAAAAAAGATTTTATTTATTATTTTCAGAGAGAAAGGCAGGAAGGGAGGAAGAAAGGGAGAGAAGCATCAATATATGGTTGCCTTTCATCTGCCTCCAGCTGGAGACCTGGCTGGAAACCTGGCTTGCAATCTGGTTACGTGCCCTGACTAGGGAATAGAGCATTTTATTCCTTTTTCTTGCTTTAGCACTAGTTAGAATTTCCAACACAAAGTTGAATTAAAGTAGTGAGAATGGATATCTTTGACTTACTCTTTTATGGTGGAAAGCATTCAGCCTTTCACTATAGGGTTGGGTTTTTTTGTTTGTTTGTTTTAATAAATGCTCTTTATCAAGTTGAGGAAGTTCTCTTCCGTTTCTATGTTTGTGAGTTTTATCAAGAGTGGGTGTTGTAATAATTTCCTGGGACTCCTGTAACAAAATACCACAAACTGGGTAGCTTTAAAAAATAGAAATTTATTTTCTCATAGTTCTGGAGGCTAGAAGTCCACAAATCAAAGTGCCTGCTGGGCAAAACTTCCTCTAAAACTTGTGGGGGGATTATTCCTTGCCTCCTCCTAGCTTCTGGTGGTCTGCCAGCTATCTTTGGCAATACAGATGCATCACTCCAATGTTCTGTCTTCACATTGTCTTCCTTCTGTGTCTGTCTCTTTGTCCAAATATCCCTTTTTCTTAAGAACAGAGTCATTTTTATTGGCTTAACTTTCACCTTAGTGACCTCATTTTAACTTGATCACTTCTATAAAAACTTTATTTCCAAATAAGGTCATATTCTGAGGTACTGGGGTAGGACTTAAACATATCCTTTAAGGGGGGGCATAATTTAGCCTATAGCACATGTTGAATTTTGTCAGATTCTCTTTTTGTATTAAATGATATGATCATATGATTTTCTTCTTTCACCTGTTAATATAATAGATTATTACACTAATTGACTTTTCAAATATTGAACCAGCCTTGTATTCCTGAAATAAACTACACTTGGTCATGGTGTATAATTATTTTTATATATTACTAAATTTTATATGCTAATACTTTGTTAAGGATTTTTTAAAAGATTTTATTATTTTTAGAGAGAGGGGAAGGGAGAGAGGCAGAGAGGGAGAGATACATCAATGTATGGTTGCCTTTCACCTGCCTCCAGCCACAGACCTGGCTGGAGACCTGGCTTGCAACCTGGTTGCAGGGCACTTCAAGTCCAGGGCACTTCAAAAGATGTGTGTTCTGTTAATGTTAGCTGGAGGGTCCTATACATGATTGGATCCTGTTGGTTGAAAATGTTGCTGAATTATTCTGTAGCCCTACTGCGTTTCTGTCTAGTTATTCTATGGATTGTTGAGAGAAGGCTGTTGAGATATCTAATTACAATTGTGGATTTTTCCTTTCAGGTCACCTAGTTTTTGTGTTACATATTTTGCAGTGTTGTTGCTTGGTGTATAGACATTTAAGCTTGCTATATATTTTTAATTGTGGGACTTGTATAATTGTTTAATATCCCCTTTGTCTTTAGTAATTTTCTTTGTTCTGAGGTCTACTTTATCTGATATTAATGTAGTCACTTCTGCTTTTCTTTCATTAATGTCTCCACGACAGTAATTTTTTACCTTATTTATTTATTTTTTAAAAGATTTTATTTATTATTTTCAGAGAGAAGAGCAGAGAGGGAGGAAGAAAGGGAGAGGAACCAATGTATGGTTGCCTTTCACCTGCCTCCAGCTACAGACCTGGCTGGAGACCTGGCTTGCAATCTGGTTATGTGCCCTGGCTGGGGAATCGAACAAACGACTTTTGGGTTTACAGGCCGGTGCCAATCCACTGAGCCACACCAGCCAGGGCTAGTATCTTTTTACTTTAAATTCTGCCTCTATCATTATATTTGAAGTGAGCTTTTTGTAGACAATATATAGTTGGGTCATGTTTTAATTTTAGTTTTTAAATTTTTATTGTATTTTTTCCATTACTATTTAGTCCCCCTTACCCCTCTTCCCCAACAATCACCACACTGTTGTCCATGTCCATGAGTTCTTTTTCCTTTTTGCTAAGTCCGTCCATCCCCTAACCTCCCCTACCCTTCGCTGTCATCTGCTCTCTGTCTGTCTCTATTTTGCTTGTTAGTTCAGTTTGTTCATTAGATTCCACATGAGTGAAGTCATATGGTATTTGTCTTTCTCTGACTGGCTTATTTCATTTAACATAATGTTCTCTAGATCCATCTATACTGTCACAAAGGGTAAAATTTTCTTCTTTTTTACAGCCAAGTAGTATTCCATTGTGTAAATGTTTCATAGTTGTATCCACTCATCTAATGATGGACATTTGAGCTGCTTCCATATCTTGGTGATTGTAAATAACACTGCAATGAACATAGGTGTGCTTATATTTTTCAACTCAGTGTTTTGAGTTCCTTTGGATATAGGTCAAAAGGCAGATTCATTTTTTAAATTTTTTGAGTTATCTTTTTACTGCTTTCCACATTGGCTGCATCAGTCTGCATTCCCACCAACAGTGCAAAAGGTTTTCCCTTTACCACGTCCTTTCCAGCACTTGTTTGTTGATTTATTGATGATGGCCATTCTGAAAGGTGAGAGATGATATCTTATTGTGGTTTTAATTTGCATTTATTTGATGATTAATGATGTTGAGCATCTTTTCATGTATCTATTTGCCATCTGTATATCCTCTTTGGAGAAGTCTTTATTCAGGTTCTTTGCCCATTTTTTAATTATTATTTTTTGTTTGTTTATTTGTTTGGTGTTGAGTTTTGTAAGTTCTTTATAAGCATTATCCCCTTATCTGATGTATTGGCAAATATGTTCTCCCATTCTGTGGTTTTTTAAAATTTTTTGTTGATGTTTTCCTTTGCTATGCAAAAACTTTTAGTTTGATGTAGTCCCATGGCTTATTTTTTCCTTTGCTTCCCTTGTCTGGGGAAATAATCCAATTGCTATGAGCAATGCCTAAGATTTTGCTACCTATGTTTTCTTCTGCGATTCTTGCAGTTTCAGGTATAACACTTAAGTCTTTGAACCATTTTGAATTTATTCTTATGTCTTCTGAACATTTGTATGTCCTCTTTGGAGAAGTGTCTGATCAGGTCCATTGCCCATTTTTAAATTGAAAACCAAATCTATTCTCAATCAGATCAATCTAAAGACTTGTTCAGAAAGTAGGATCTCAAAAATGTATGCTCAGCCTGAGAACCCAAAGGTTACTGGTTTGATTCCCAGCCAGGGCACATAACCAGGTTGCAAACCAGGTCTCCAGCCAGGTCTATAGCTGGAAGCAGGTGAAAGGCAACCATACATTGATCTCTCTCTCCCTCTCTGCCTTTCCCTTCCCCTCTCTCTAAAAATAATAAATAAAAATCTTTTCAAAAAGTTGAAAAACCTACTGAATATATATATACATACACACACATATAAACACACATACATACATATATGAGTGTGTGTATAATGTATGCTCCATGGACTGTTCAGAAAGCTATGGAGAAGTGTACTCCAATAAAATAAAGCAATAAGCCATAAAATGAGGTGATTTTGGAGTAGGAGATCCAACCCAGGAGAGGGACCAGAGACTTCCCAGATGATGGCAAATGGGTAGAAGAGTTGTGTAGCAGCCAGCCCAGAACAAAGCAAGATGGTATGAGACTGCAGGGTGATAGTTGAACTAAGAAAAATGGAAAATTGAGTGGAGAGGTATTATAAAGAGCCATTGGAGGGGTGGGAAAACTGAGCCAGAGATTTAAGAAGCCCTAAGTAAAAAGAGGGAGGAAAAAGCAGTTTAATTCCTGGGGGAAAGATTGTATAAGAGTGAAAATACAATACATAACTTGATTGGTGTTTACATAGTTGCATAATGAAGAGCATACTGAAGGGTTTGAGCAGGTAGAAACATGGCCAGATTTAACCAATTTACATGAAAATACCAACTTGGTTGAAATATTATTAAGTATATGATTGAGGTATAACATCTTAAGTTTGATGAATTTTGACATATACAATGTGAACAGATGGTCGTTGGAGCCAATTCAGACCCTAGCAGGAATCCCCAATTTGGGGTGCAGTGAGGAAGGAAGCTATATATGCAAACAACTTGACAGTAAGTAATAAGGCATCGCTGTGAAAGAGTTCAATAGCGCATCGACGTGGCTGTGAAAACAGCATAGCAGTGAGGCGCCTGGAGCCAGGCAGCTTTGCCCTCTCTTTAGCCAGGCAGCTCTGCTCTGCCCTGTCCCCTCCAGAATGGTCCGAACTGCTCCCATCCCATTCTAGAACAGTCTGATGGTCCGCTCCATGCCATGCTACTCTGCCCCACTCCGCGGTCTGTTTTGAGACAAGTTCAGCCAGGAAACAAGTCTTCAGGCTCCCCTGCATCGCTGCAGTCCTAGAGCCAGAGGGGAGCTGGCTTATATGGGCAGGAATCCCCCCTCCCCCAAATTGGTCAGAGTAGAGCTGCTCTGATTGGTCAAGGCTGCACACCTTCAATTGGATGAGGAAGCCTCAATTTTATTGGTTGAAATAGGACTCCAGGAACTCCTTTATAGAGGCTGACTCAGCCCTCGGAGATGCAGCGCAGGCAGTTTGGCAGCTCTGATCCTTCCCCGTGAAGTGCAGTTTGTGTGAGACCCCTGTGTAGAAATGACTGCTAAGGTCTGCCTTTCTATTTATTTCTATTTATTTTTAATTTTTATTAATTTGAGCCCAGCGAGTCATCAGGAACCCTTCTTTGTCCTCAAGGTTCACAATATGGAGCCACATAATCACTATCATAATCAAATATAGAACACTTAAATCACTTTTCGTGCTCTTTCCCAGTCAATTAGTAATTCCCCCTTTATGGTCTTAGCATCCACTGATCTGCTTTCTGTCACTCAGTTGAAAGTTATGTTTTCTAGAGTTTCGTGTGCATGGACTCACGCTGTTTGAGCTTCTGTGTGTCTGGTTCTTCCACTTAGCTGACATTATTGAGATTCATCCAAATGGTTGAACCATCAGCAATTCTCTTTTCGTTGCTAAGTGGTAATTCTGTTGTATGGATGGGTCACTATTTGTTCATCCATTCACTGAGATTTATATTTTAAAAGGCCCCTGTAGAATAGCCTCTAAGGGCCAGAGTAGAAGCAGGAGGACCTGTCTCAGATATTCCAGGTCAGAACCAAATGTCTTGTCAAGCCAGCCCCAGTGCTGTTCAGCAAACACACCCAGCACATCCCCACCTTGGCTTTGGACCCGCTATCTTCAGCCCGAAGGCTCTTTACCCAGGTATCTATGGGGTGTACTTTCCCACTACACTCAGGTGAGTGTTTAGCTGTCACTTCTCCCCCCACACTCTTCATCCCCTCTCCTTGCCTTGTGTTTGTTTCTTCATTGCTCTTACAGCCATCTGGTGTTTTTTAAAAATGTTATTGATTATGCTATTACAGTTGTCTCATTTTTCCTCCTTTGCCCCGCTCCACCCAGCACCTCACACTCCCTCAGGCAATCTCCACACCATTGTTCATGTCCATGGGTCATATATAAATTCTTTGGCTACTCCATTTCCTAAAATGTACCGAACATCCCCATGGCTATTCTGTAACTACCTATTTGTACTTCCTAATCC
The DNA here is from genome assembly GCA_004026585.1 of Noctilio leporinus. Taxonomy (NCBI): domain Eukaryota; kingdom Metazoa; phylum Chordata; class Mammalia; order Chiroptera; family Noctilionidae; genus Noctilio; species Noctilio leporinus. The sequence continues at coordinate 30,433 of PVIW01008401.1, forward strand.
CCTCACTTCTTCCTCCCACACCCCCTCCCATCTGGCAACCAATAAAATCTCTACATCCATAATTCTGTCTCCGTTCTTCTTGTTTGCTTAGTTAGGTTTTTAGATTATATTGTAGATAGATATGTTTAATTGCCATTTTATTGTTCATAGCTTTGATATTCTTTTTCTTAAATTAAGTCCTTTAACATTTTAAAGAATAATGGTTTGCTGATGATGAACTATTTTAGTTTTTTCTTATCAGGGAAGCACTTTGATTTTAAATGATATCTTTGCTAGGTACAGCAATATTAGCTCTAGGTCTCAGTTTTTCTCATGACTTTGAATATTTCTAGCCAATCTCTTTTAGCCTGCAAAGTTTCTTTTGAGAAGTCAGCTAAGTCTTTTGGGAGCTCCCCTGTAGGTAAATAACTGCTGTTCTCTGGCTGCTTTTAAGATTTTCTATTTACCTTTGGCCTTTGGCATTTTAATATGATGCGTCTTGGAGTGGGCCTCTTTGCATCCATCTTGCTCGGGACTGCCTGTGCTTTCTGGACTTGTCTATTTCCTTCATCACATTAGGGAAGTTTTCTTTCATTATTTTTTCAAAAAGATTTCCAAGTTCTTGCTCTTTCTCTTCTCCTTCTGGCACCCTTATGATGTGAATGTTGGCCCTCTTGAAGTTGTTCCAGAGGCTGCTTATATTATCCCCATATTCTTGGATTCCTTTTTCTTATTGTTCTGATTGGTTGTTTTTTCTTCCTTATGTTCCAAATCATGGGTTTGATTCTTTGCTTAGCCACTCTACTGTTGTTTTTCTTATGAATTGTTCTTTATTTCATTTAGTGTGTCCTTCACTTCTGACTGGATCTTTTTAATGTTGTTGAGGTCCTCACTAAGTTCCTTGAGCGTCCTTATAGCCAAGGTTTTGAACTCTGCATCAGATAGATTGCTTATCTCCATTTTGTTTAGTTCTTTTTCTGGAGTTTTGATCTGTTCTTTCATTTGGGTCATGCTTCTTTCTCTTTTCATTTGAAGGCCTCTCTGTGTTTGTTTCTATGTGTTAAGTAGAGCTGCTATGACTTCCTGTCTTGGTGGTGTGGGTAATGTAGTACGTGTTGTTTTGGGTCCAGCAGCACAGCCTCCTCTATCATCCAAGCTGGGTGCTTGAGGTGCACCCTTCATGTGGGCTGAATATACCCTCCTCTTGTAATTGAGCTTTGGTTGCTGTTGGCAGGTCAATGGGAGGAATTTAAACCAGGAAGGACAACTGCAACAACTGGCTGTGACCATTGACCACCAACCTCCACCCTCCATGGAGGATCAGCTGTGCAGGACAGGGTGGTGGTGCTCCATTGTCGTTTGTAGCTGCTTACTGGGTGCACTGGCCCTGGGGTTTCCCAGGTGGTGCAGGCCAAGGTCAGCCTCCACCTGTGTTTTGCCTGAGCTGTAGAGCAATCTGAAATGGCTGCTGCTTGTGCTGGCCTTGGAGATTCCCAGGCAAAGCCAAGCTGTAAATCTAGGCTGGCTGCTGCTAGTACTGGGCCTGGAGCCGCTTAGCAGGAGGTACAGTGAGCTCACTGAGGCAGCTGTTGCTTGTTTGAAAGGATTTAGGAAGTTGGGAAGCATGAGCCAGGACCACCTATTCATATGGAAAAGCCACTGTTAACAGTGGAATTGAGCCTCAGGGGATCTCAGAGTGGGACAAACAGTGTTAGACAGATTGATGGAGTCTTAGATAAGACACCCCACCTGTTGGCTCTGTGGCTCTGTGTGGGGTAGGGATCAGAAAAGGAAAATGGCTTCTGCTTACCTTTCTGCCTGGGAGAGAGCTGTCCCCCAGCTCTCACTTTGATGCCAGTCACTTCTGTTCCTCCCTGTCTGCCACTAGTGCCTTTCAAGCTGCTACCCTAGAGCTGGAGTCCAGAGGGAGTGATTCTGCGTAAGTGCACGTGTGGGTTCTTTAAGAGGAACTACTTGGAACTCCAGAAGTTTCTTTCATGGACTCATTCCTCATTGTTTTTGTTTTTGTTTTTTTCAGCCAGAGTTATAGGGGCTTATCTTCCTGGCACCAGAATTCTGGGCTGGGTGGCTTGTTGTGGGGCTGGGATGCCTTGCTCCCAAGATATCTCTCCCAATTTTTATCCACCACATGTGGATGAGGGGTCAGCCCATTTCACATTTCCACTTCTCCTACCAGTCTACTCTGCTTAATATGGTTTCTTAAACATGTAGTTGTCAGACTTCCATTCAATTCAATTTCTGACTGTTCCGAGTGTATGCTTTAGTTGTAATTTTGATGTGGTTATGTGAGGAGGCAAGTTATGTTTACCTACCCACCATCTTAACTGGAACTCTCAGCCAACCTGGTGCTTTACCTGTTTGTATTCTTATCTGCTGCCAAAAATGTGAGCTTCCTAATGTCAATGCTTGCAATGTACATATTTTATAAGTATTTGTGGAGTGACTAAATGTGGGCTTTCTTGAGAACAGGGTCTGTGTCTTCCATCTTCGTAACTCAGTGCCTTGCACATAGAAGTGCAGAGTATATAACCTGGAGGAGAGGAAAGCCATTGAGTTAACACTGTAAACATTTCATTTCCACCAAGCTGTTCTCTTCAGGTGGCCCCAGGTACAGTTCCCTAGGTAGGGTCAGGGACCTTAAAGAGAGATGGCCCAGCCCTGGCTGGTGTGGCTCAGTGGATTGAGTACTGGCCTGTGAACCAAAGGGTCACCAGTTCTATTCTCAGTAAGTGTATGTGCCTGGGTTGTGGGCCTGGTTGCAGGTGTGTCCAAGAGGCAACCACACACTTATATTTCGCTCCCTCTCTTTCTCCCCCGCCTTCCCTTCTCTCTAAAAATAAATAAATAAAATCTTTACAAAAAAGAGAGAGAGATGGCCCAGAGTGACAAGCAGCGGTCCAGGAGTGAGGGAGTGAGCAAACTTGGAGGCTGGGGCAGGGAAGCTGCTTCTGTTCCAAGTGAGACATGAGGCTTACACTCCACTGAGCAGCAGAATGAGAGCTTTTCCCTGGAGTGTGTAGGGGGACCAGAGGACCCTAGCCACCCCAAAGCCTCTGGCCACTGATCTTTGTGTTTCCTCTTGTTTTTTATCCCACCGCTCAGGCTCACCAGCATCATTCTGGTGCTGGCTACCTCTTAGGACATCTGACCAAATGGTAGCAATGTCCCAGACAAAGCAGAGAGACCATTAGTAGCTGGTTATTGATCTGGGCATGTGGGTTACTCTGCTGATAGCAGCAATAGAAGTTAATTAAAATCGGCTGGTCTGGCAGAGATTGAGATGCTGCCTTGATGTCTGTAGCTTCCAGGTGGCCACTTCTGTTACACATGCAGCCTGATGTTTGAGGTTTGTTTTGGGTGACTTGCCTGCTATGGTGGCTGGATGATAATTATGTAGATTTTCCTCTGAAACAACTGTACAGCCAAAAAAGTCCTGTGATAGCTAATGTCTTAAATCATTAGGGAATAACAGTTAGACCAAAAATGCTTTAAAATGTTTCTGTACTAATAATTTTTAGCTTGAAACCACTGCTAATAATTGGTTCTTGGGGTTGGCATATAGAACTGCCTTAGGAGATTCTAAATAAAAGCGTAACCTTTTGTGTTTGGCTAGAGAGAGTTGTTTGCATTTGTCACTTTGCTTTGTTGTAGGTACACAGGTGAAGCAGAGGTTTTCATGTGAAGATCTGACTAGGGTCTCATGATTGACAGTGGTAGTTAGCCTCTGTGGAGGGCTCACTCTTCAGGTTCTATTACCCTTTTGCTGTATGAACTCATTTAATCACAGCAGTGGGTGCTGTTAATCTCCCATCCTCAAGATGAAGACCAGGTAATAGCCCAAAGTTAAGGAGCACATCAGTTCTGGAACCAGACTGGAGCCCAATCTGACTTCAGAACCTGTACCTTTAACCACTCTGTCATACGGCTTCCATTTATTAAGCACCTCCTGCAAGTCACATCCTGAATAGAACTAGTCCATGTAAATCTTCACATCACTACAGATGTGATTCATGATATAGAAGACGAAACCATGGCTTAGAGAGTTAATGATTTGCTGCAGATCATTTCTTTTCTCCTTCCCTCCCTCCCTCCCTTATTCCTCTCTGCCAACCCTTCCATTCATGGATCAATCCATCCCATCCATCCCATCCATCCATCAATCCATCCCATCCATCCATTCATTCAACATCTGTTTACTGAGAGTTTAATATGCACCAGGAATCAATCTAGTCCCTGAGGCCACCTCAGCAATCAAGGTAGTTGTCAAAATGCAAATGTGACTCTTATTCTCATGATATTCATGTTCCAGTGGAAAGAAATATACAATAACCAATAAATAAGAAAATGCCAGATAATAAGTACCAATTAAAATATGGTGATGTATAGATAAACACAGCTCTCCTCCTCACACAATCATATCAAAATTACAGGGAAATCATAGAACACCATTACTCAGAACTGTCAGAAATCAAGTTGCATGGAAGCCTGACAACTATGGAATTAAAGACACCACATCTTTTAGACTGGTAGGAGGGGTGGAGACATGAAGTGTGCTGGTCCCACATCCACATGTGGTGGGTAAAAATTTGGGAGGAAACTTCTAGCCAAGATAGAGATGTAGGTAGCTATGCTTTAATTCATTGCACAACCATAAGAATTACAACTGACCTCAAAATGAAAAACAAGCAGAACTGCCAGAAAATCTAACGGTATGGAAGTCTGACAACTGAGGATTAAACAAAATATATTCACCCAGATGGGTAAGAGGGGTGAAGATGGGGAGCCAGGGCAGAGAGGATGTGGTGTGGTGGAGGTGGCGGTGGCAAGGCGGTTGTGGTGGTCAGCAGAGCAAGTGGTCCCACATTCATGTGTGGCAGATAAAAGCCGAGAGAGACACCTGGGGAGCAATTCCAGCCCCAGGCTGGACTGCTCAGCTCATGCTTCAGTATGGGAAAATACAGATTCATTGCTTCTGTCTATGAAAACCAGTACCATTTGGTATGGTGGAAGAAACTGCATCTCGCTTAGGAACATTCACTCAGAGGGCCACCATGGTCTAAGAATGTATGCAAACCCACCCACTCTGAGAACCATCACCAAGGCAACAGCTAGAGAGATGCCAGTCACGTACAGGAAGTGGGTGAAGAGACTGGAAAGGGGCGAATGCTAAGCAAGCCATATTTCTCATCCATTCATTCCTGCTGGAGGCGGATGTCAGAGAGGTCTGACACCTCCCCAACTTACAGTGCCACAAAGGGATGAAATGGGTTGTCTAGCACTGAATACCTAAGGCTCCACCCCTTACAACCTAACAAGTGCAGCAGCTCTACCTAGTACACAGAAACAAACAAGGAGGCTTCCAAATTGAAGAGACAAAGAAATATGGCCCAAATGAAAGAACAGAGCAGAGCAGAGCTCCAGGAAAAGAACTAAGCAAGAAGGAGATAGCTAACGTATTAGCAGTTCAAAACACTGATGATAAGGATGTTCAGAGAAATGATTGAGCAGGATAACTGTATAATGGAAGAAATTAAAGTTAGTACAGTAAGTGAAATAAAGGAAAATCCACAGGGAACCGATAGTGAGTGGGAGAAAGCCAGGATTCAAATTGATGAGCATATGGAAGAAGAAAACAGTCAACCAGTACAGAATGAAGAAACAAGAATTCATTTAAAAATGAGAGAATAAGAAGACTCTGGAACATCTCCAAAAGTGCCAAGTTTCAAGTCATAGGGATGCCAGAAGGAGGAAAGAAAGAGCAAGAAATTGAAACCTTTTTTGAAAAAAAGAGGAAAAACACTTCCCTGATTTGGCAAAGGAACTAGACATACAAGTCCAAGAAGCACAGAGAGTCCTAAACAAGTTGGATCCAAAGAGGATCACACCAAGATACATTATAATTAAAATGCCAAAAGTTAAAGATAAAGAGAGAATCTTAAAAGCAGCAAGAAAAACACAGAATTATCTACAAAGGAGCTTTGATAAAACTGTCAGTTGATTCCTCAAAAGAAACTTTGCAGGCAATAATGGACTGGCAAGAAGTATTCAAAGTAATGAAAATCAAGGACCTACAACCAAGATTACTCTATCCAGCAAAGCTATCATTTAGAATGGAAGGGCAGGTAAAATGCTTCCTAGACAAGGTAAAGCTAAAGGAGCTCATCATCACCAAGCCCTTATTATATGAAATGTTAAAGGGACATTTAAAGAAGATCAAAACTATGAACATTCAAATGATAAGCTCACAACTATCAACAACTGAATCTAAACAACAACAACAAAAAAAATTAAGCGAACAACTAGAACAGGGACAGAATCATAGATATGGAGATAATAGATGTGAAGTGTTATCAGCAGGGAGGAGAAGGAGGGATAATGAGGGAAAAAGTACAGAGATTAAGAAGCATAATTGGTAGGTACAAAATAGACAGGGGGATATTAAGAATAAGAAAGGAAATGGAGAAACCAAAGAACTTATATGCATGAGCAGGGACATGAACTAAAGAGAAGGGGTTGCTGAGGGAAGAGGGGTTTTGCGGGGGTGGGGGCAAAGGGAAAAAATTGGGACAACTACAACAGCATAATCAATAAAATATAATTAAAAAATAATAATCACAAAAAGTAAAATAAGATGTGTGATGAAAAATGAAGGGTTAATTCTTTAGATGGTTCTTAAGGAGGCTCTTTTTGAGGAAGAGACATCTTAGCTGAGATTTGAATTGACATGTCAGGGCCCATCCCGCAAAAACAGGAATATACTGTGGATAAGGCACAGGCCTGCGAACCCAAAGGTCGCTGGTTCAATTCCCAGTCAGGGCACATAACCAGGTTGCGAGCCAGGTCTTCAGCCAGGTCTGTGGCTGGAAGCAGGTGAAAGGCAACCATACATTGATGTCTCTCTCCCTCTCTGCCTCTCTCCCTACTCCTTTCTGAAATAAATAAATAAATAAATAAAACCAAAAAACCCCCAGAGGAATAACATTCCAATCCGAGGATACCTGCAAATGCCCCAAGGTGTGATGTGGCGGGACAAAGGGAAGTGGGCACCTGCAGAGAGGAGCCTAGTGGGAAGTATGGCCATGTCATGGTGGCCTTGGTGAGCTGAACTAGAGACTGGATTTCATTCTTAGATAAAGTGAAGATGTGCTTGCAGGTTTTAATCAGAGGGGTAATACATTTTGATTTTTGTTTGTAAGAGGTTATATCTGATGGGTGGTGACTCTACTAGGGGGGCCAATGTGGCAGCAGGAACTCTGGACACTGTTGCTATGGTCCTGGTAAGAGGTGACAGTAGCTTGTATCGGGGGCAGACATGTAGAGAGGAGTCCATGGGTTCTAGTGTGTTTTGGAGAGAGATGGCATGGCTTGGCCTGATGTAGGGAGCTAGCGACAGAGATGGATTTGGCCAGAGCCAGTAAGTAGATAATGATGTTATTTATTAAAATTGAGAAAGTTAGGCTGAAGCAGCTGCACGGGGTCTGTTTTAGACATACCGAGTTTGTGTACCTTTTCATTGTTCCGCCAAGTGGACATCTCTATATTCGAGCTGAATTCCCGAGAGTGATTAAAGCTGGGGGCCTGAATGCGGGAGCTTGTGGAGTACTGTTGATTCCCGACACCACGGAACTGGAGAGGACCTTGGAGAGAAGGCAGATGGCGGAGAGGACTAGATCCTGGTGTTGGCCACCATTTATGGCATTGAGAAGGCCGGCCAATGAGAGAGAAGGAAAGCTGGGTGTGGGTAATGTCAAGGAAGCCGAGAAAAGTGTTTCTAGAAAGAGGGAGGGGGCAGGATAGTGCAAGTAGGTTCAGAACAGAGGCCCTGTGCAAGCCATTTTAAGGACGCTGCCGGGAAAACGTCAGGTGTGGAAGTAGACACAGCTCTACACAGCACTTTCAATGAAGAGAGCACAGAAAGGTGTTAGTTAGAGGGGATGCGGGGTCAAGTCAGGGTCTTTTCAAACACAGTTAACACAGCACATTTGTTTCCTGGTGGGAGACGTCCACACGGGAGAGGGGGTAGTGGAGGAGAAAGAGGGCATAACCTCGGGGCTGCTGGCCTTGAGGAGAGATGGTGGGAGACCCAGAGCGTTAGAGCAGGTCGGTGGTGGCCGCAGTCGCGGGAGGGTTGGCAGAGAGGGCGGGTGTAGGGGTTTGGGTGGGGAGAAGGCCAGGGGCCTCCCATGCACTGGCTCCAGTTTTCCCCTGGTGAAGAGGCAAGTTGGTCAGGTGGGGTGGGGAGTGTGGTGGGTGTGGAAAGAGTGTGACATTGTCTGTTGGTGAGAAGGAAGGGACACTTACACGGGGGCTTACGGTGGGGTTGAAGCATGCGTCCATGTGAGAAGGATGGCCGTGGGTGTTCTCTGGCGGCATTGGTGGCCAGAGGCAGGGAAGCAGCAGGGTGGGCAGAGACGTGGCTTTAACCAGGCTGAGTGGTTCCCAGGGGAGAACAGTGGCGAGAGGGAAGCCAGTGCTGGTGGGGGGGCTGCAGGGTTGTAGTGAGGTGCAGGGTACCCAGTCCTTTCCCTCTCCGTGTAGCCTGACTTCTGGCACAAACATTTCCACCTCTTTCTTCTCTTGCTCCACCCAGGGTCCGCAGGGACCTCCCGGGCCATGCAGCCTGACCTGCTGGGACGGTGGGCCTGCTGGAGTGCTCACGCGGCCATGCCGCCTGCCTCCCCTGATTCCGAATGTCTTTGCTCAGTTCGCTTAGGATCCCAGTGAGAAAGGAGAAAGTGAGTGGGTGTCTCAAAACTCAGCTCAAGCCTGTGTCAGCGCAGGGGCTGTTGACAGGGTCTCCAGAGCCTCTGGGAGTGACTCAACCTGTAGACCCCTAGGGTTAGGAGAGGGTTTGCTGGAGTCACTGCCGAGGTCCTGAGTTCCCAGGCTATGTCTCTGCAACTCCCGACTTCATTCTCCTCGCCTTCCTTTCGGCTTTGTCCCTATTGACCTCTAGGTGTAGGAAATAACCCTTTTTATTCCTCTCCGATGCTTCTTGGTTAATGACTGTCATCCAGCACACCCTCCCCACCCAGCTGAGACATGGAAGGACACGGCCTTGTGGCCCATCCTGCCCTACCTCTGAGGGTGGGCCAGGCCATCTCGGGGTAGGGTAGGGGTGCAGTCCTCTAGGGGAAGCTCTGTGCCTCCAAGACTCAATCTTCTTTTTTCCAGCTTGTACTCGCTCACTCCTAAAGCTTCTGGTGAACCCCGAGAGAGAGAGAGAAACAGAGGGCAACTTTTTTTGCAATTCCCATGGAGATGAGGTTATTTGATGTGTATAGGGGCACCAGAGCACATGGAGACTGACTGTGAGCATCACTCAGTCCCTAGAGGGTGGAGCAGGGGTGTTATGGGTGTGGAAATGAAGTTTCCAGAAACTCCTGACCAGAACCACAGTAACCTAAAAAAATCTGTTTCAATGTTTATTTATTGAAATAAATCAATAAGCATGTCCTCAAGTGAGGACAACGCTGGTCACCAGCATCCTCACCTCCCTAATATATCCTGACTTGAGGACATGCTTATTGATTTTAGAAAGGGGAAGGGAGGGTGAGAAAGGGAGAGAAACAAGAGAGAACATCAATTAGTTGTCTCTCCTAGACACCTCTGCCAGAGACCAAACCCAAAACCCAGGCATGTGCTCTGACTGGGACTCAAACCTGTGACCTTCTGGAGTGTCTACGAGATGACTCTCCAATCAACTGAGTCGAACCAGCCCGGGCTGTTTCCACGTTTGGACAGTGAAGGTTTATGATGCTCCCAGACTCCGGGTTCCATGAGATCCTCATGTCCACCGTGTCTTCTGCTCTAACGGTGGACACCATTCTTCATGTCAGGGGTGCAAGAATCACCTGTCTGACTTGAAATGCTGTAGGACGAGTTGTTTTTGGGTTGTTCAAAGCAGCAGGGTGCCTTGCTGAGCACAGGTGTGACTCAGGTGATAAAGTTAGTGGAGTGGGAGGATGAAGTTTGGAGGGGGCTACACGCAGGGAGGAGTGATTGGGGGATTGAAGGTGTGCCCTGGGCTTGGTCAGCCCGCAGTTGCATCAGGTGAGGCTCCTGAAACAGCTGCCAGGCTCGGGGCCACCCAGCGAGGGCCCTGGCCCATGTGTGTGGGATCCCCAGTGCGCTCCCACCCTGCCCCCTGGCAATGGAGCTGCCTTTGTTCAGCATTACGCACTTGGCCCCACCCTGGGGGAGGTGGACCTGACCCTCCTCTGCTCAGGGTGATGTGACTGTCTTGTCCGGTCCCACCCTGCCTCCTCCAGGACAGGAGGTGGTCGGATTGTTCACACATTCATCCCCGTCAGCGTGCTCCAGTGCGGCCCCCAGAGGACCCTTCCTGGCGCTGCTCCCGGGGAACACTTGCAAGGCCCCAGCCGGCTGGCCACTGCCTGTAACACCGGCCGGGACATGGGGCTGCTGGTGACCAGTGTCCTTGGGCCCTGTTCTTCTGGCCCATGCACATCACGAAGGTATGGGCTTGTTGGTGGCTCTCTTGGGCTTGGTGCCTTCTCACAGCGCCTTCATGGGGTGAGCGAGGGATGGGCTAGTCAGTGGTGGACTCACGAATGACCACGGTGCAATCCCTGGGCTCTGTGTCTTTCTCTCTGCCACCTGTACCTTTGGTCCTCCTGGGGCAAGTTAGTGGTCCTGGCGTAACAGGTGACATCTGCAGAGACAGATGCGTGATGTGATGGCCTGTTGCATGTATGCAACACACTCTGCACCAGAACATGCAGGGGCCATTCGGCACCCTGGCCAAGGCTGAGGAGCAGCCACCCCAACTGCACGACAGCCATGCAGCATGGCACCTGCTGTCTGGCCCAGTACCACCTGGGCCATTACGGGTGGGCCTGGAACAGGTATGTGCCAGGCAGGGGTAGATAGTACAAGAGAGGCCAGTGGACAGAGCCACCCCTTCCCTTGTCCCTCCTTTGGACTCGGGTTTTTTTCCTGTTGCTGCCTCTCTCAAGATCTCTGATTATTATCACTTCCCTGCCTGAGGAAAGGGAAAAGTAAAGGAAACATCTGCTCCTATTAGCCTTGCCCTTTAAACCTTCTTTGTTGAGGACCAGTGAGTATGATGCCAGGCGGAACAACTCTTCTTTCCCGCTCCCTCTGGCCAGGTGCTGGGTAGTGGTCATGGTGGATACCTGGGCTGTGGTCATGTGCCTCAATCTGGCCAGTCAGCCACCATCCCGGTACAGTCCCTGTGCAGCCTGGATAGCAATGACTCCTGGACTGTCCCACCTCTGACTCAGCCATTTGTGCTGGAGAAAGGGGAGATGTCCTTCGACCTTCTCCTGAGGACCAGGGATGGGAGATGCTGTGCATGCCCCTGGGACCTCAGCGGGGCTGGCGTCAGGCAGCTAAGGTCCTCCAGGTGCCCCTCAGGCTCTATTTGTTTGATTGTACCCCAGTTTTGGCATCTGCCCTTTACAAAGGTGCCTCTTGAGCATTGTTTTTCACACCTGGGCTCTGTGGGCCCCAACAGGTGCTGAGCTGTCCAAAGGCTGAGCTCTCTGGGTGCAGGGAGGGCGGGCAGGCTTCTCATGCTTGCTTCTCCCAGAGCTGGTTGGCTTTCATCTGTTTTATGTACATTGAGTTTTGCTTCAGATCTCATTGGAAAATTATTCTGAATGATTTGTTAAAGAAGCAAAGTAGAATTTGAAAACCAATAGTAGGGGTTAGAGCACTGAACTCCGGGTCTTCCCCTGATGTGCTTTCTTTAGATCAGGACACCTGTTGGGACCTCTGTCAGATTCCACACCCTTGAAATGGAGGGCCCCTCCTTTGCCCTGTTCCTTCTCAAGACTGGGGTAGGTGAGCTGTGAAAGCATGAGAGAATGCTTTGGGAGATCAGGAAGAGAAGAAGTGAAGATAGACACACAGACACGCACACACAAAGACCCCTAAGTGCAGGCCCAAGGGAGGGGAACCGTGCCTCGTGGTCAGGGGCACCACCCACAGGTCGTCTTATGTCATTGCATGAAGAGGGCCCCGCCGGCCCGCCTGGGGAGCAACCCGCCCACAGCCAGGGCTCTGGAGTTTGAGGGAGGCTGAGCTTGGGTGTGAAGGGGTGTCCCGGAGTAGAGGCTACCCCTGCCCCGAAGAGCAGCTCCCAGCATGTTGGGGGGCCAGAGTGCCCATCCCAGATCCGGGGTGTGCTCAGCTCCCGTGAGGACCTGCAGATGCCCTGCGAGGTCCAGCGGTCCTCCCTGTATGGACGAGGCAAGTAAGGCTCAGAAAAGTGAAAGGAATTTCCTCACCTCCCACAGCAAGGAGATGGAATAGAAATGAGGTCTGACTTATGCAGACTCAGTCCCAGAGTTGGGCAGGACAGCAGGAGCTGGGTAAGCAGAGACATTTTGACCAGCGGACGGCCCTGTTATCCTGGCGTGTAAGGGTGTCCGCTCATCATGGTGGAAACGTCTCTGCTTCTGACCCATTTCCCCAGCCCAGCTACTCACTGCAGACTTGATGAACAGTTTTTGGCCCCCAGAATTTCCCATTAGAGAATATAAAATGCCAGATCCATGTAATTATTTTAGCAACAATAATAATGTCACCTCCTTCTATATGCTCTTACTGCGCCTTTCCCCTCCCACCTTTCCAGTGTTTATCTCTTTTTACGCTGGCAGCAGGGAGTTAGCATTAACTAGCCAGGACTTGTCCCAGGAGCTAGTCTGCAGCCCGAGCAGTTTCCTACAGCTGGGGCCTCTCTCTTCCCTCCCTGTTCCTCCTGCCTGACCCAGTGCCACAGAGGTTTTGTTGTTGTGTTGCGTTTTGCAGGCATTTGGAGTTCCTATCAGATGATCCATCACATCCTCAAAGGAAAAATCACTTTGAACTTGGAGGTGACTGGCGCTGTATTTAACGCAACCCTTCCTCTTCTCCGTCCACCCTAGGGGGGTCTCTGCTGCAGGCCACTGCCAAGGCTTGGATCTGTGGATTTGCCTGGCATCAGCGGTCAACAAAGCAAAACAAAAACAAAAACAAAAAAAAAGCAAACTGCAGTTATCCTAGGTTTGAGGTGGGCTGGCTGGGGGTGGTCCTTCCTTCTCACTGAGACTTTCTCTTCTATTTGCACACCTTGAAGTTTGAAGAGTTTAAATACCATGGCCAGCATTGGCTCTTTCTGGTCCTGTCCATATTCTGCCTGCCTTGTCCTGTTGTCCCCTTCCTTTTTTTTTTTTTTTTAATTCTCACCAGCAGAAGGGAGGGAGAGAGGGAGAGAGAGAGAGAGAGAGAGAGAAGGAAGGGAGAGAAAGAAAGAGAGAGAGGCATGGGTGTGAGAGAAACATCAATTGGTTGCCTCCCATACGAACACCAACCGTGGATCAAAGCCACCACCTTTTTGTGTACCAGTCAAAGCTCCAACTGAGCCACCCAACCCAGTGCTCCCCCTTCCATTCTTGAGGCCACACTGGTGCCTAAGACTGATCTGATTCCCATTTGCCTGTATCCTCAGCTCCTCTCCCAGAAAGTGAAGTCTCAATTTGTCACGTATCCCCAGTTTCCTACTCAACATGAACATCTGAATCCAACTTAGGAAGCTTCCATCGAAAGCTTCAGGTGGCCATGTATCTTTGCCTCTTTTTGCACCCCCAGAGCGTAACACAAATTGCCCTAGCAGATTCTGAAGAGGGACAGGGGGCACTGCTTAATTTCCTGGCATTCCCATGCGGCGTCAGAACTACATGGCATGTTGCAGGAGTGTGGGGTGACCGGTCCCTGTGCACCCATCCACCCCAGCCCTGCCCTCTGCTACCACCACAGTGAGGTGGAGTCGCTGCGCACTCGGGCGGCGCTTCGGGCCAGGAAACCCTGCTTGGGATTAGGTTCATTCACACTTGAGGTACAGGATACTGACCTAAAGGAGCTTGTTTCCTATCTCCATTTCTTCTTAGGAGAAAAGTGATTCAGGATGATCTTGATTTGTAACTTCCTTAGAAACCTTTTAAACTTAAGGTCATAAAGAGGACCATTAGGTTTGACAAGTGGAGTTCGCTGAGAGCTGGTGTACAGCTTACAGGAGCTGCTGTTACCCTTACAACAGGGGAACGCGGACCCCAATATTTCTTTAAAAAACTGATTAGAGCCAAACTATTTAAATAATTTTATTTGTTTCATCCTTTGGTAGATGAGAAAAATACATTACAAAATACATTATACAGAGGACAGCTCACAGTACACATTACTAAAAACACAATCTACATTTCAGCCAGGGCTGGTGATAAGTTCAGAAGAAAGCCACAGAGGCCTTGAAAACCAGATTTCAGCTCTGGGGTCCCCACTTAATCTAAATCTTAGCATTTTTTAGCACCCCGTATCAGGTGGGTGTGGGCAGAGTTAGAGCAGCACGAAGGAGGCTGTTGAACTCTATCCACCTGAAGCAGCAAGACATTAATCCCTTAAAAGAAAATGAGGGGAAATGACCAATGTTAAGACAAAGCATTACAGAACTCCTGACATCTGACAGGCCCCAGGCAACTGTCTTAGGTCTGTGCTTTCTAAGTCTAGTGTCTTCACTCAGCCACCTCTAGCTTCTGTCATTGCAGTCACCATCCTGTCTGTAGGCGTAGTCTGTCCCTAAGAGCTTGTGTCAACCCTACAGCAAGCTCACTGACCAGGGGAAGTGGGCGGCAGGCGGCCCACACAGTCACGCCCGTAACTTTAAAACAGCGTGTAGACAACACAGCACCGATAGTTCCAGCTCAGCAGACTTCAGCCTCACTCTCCCCTACCCCCAGCAGTTCCCAGGGCCTGGGGTGCGGCCACAGGTATATACAACCCCCTTAAAGCTAACCTTCCGAGGACCCACCTTATGGGCATGGCTTGGAAGAATCCACAATTCTTCAAGCTCAACAACTTCGGTTATGCCCATTTTCTCTTAGGAGACTGAGTAAAGCAAGAGACAGGAGGGTGAGCAGAGAAGCTACCAACGAACACCCTTCAGTGCTGGCTAGAAGCCCTTTTCAGGGAGGCAGGAACCCATGAACACTGGCGTGGCAGCGCACGCAGCGTATTGCTGAGACCAGAGACCGTGTATACAAATCGAGACTGTGCCCTATCTCTACTCAATTCATTTAAAAGCAATTCTGTGAAACAGCCTCTTAAGTAAGCTCCTTCCCAATTTTCGTTTCTTAGAAATTTGAACACATCTGCAACTAGAAGAGAAAAATAGTCTTAAGAATTAAGGTCATCATTTCAGCCTGCTACGCTGTGGTTCAGCAGGCCAGGCTCTGCATGCCAAGGGGTACAAATGCTGGTCACTCCAGAGGCCTTCAGAAAAATCTGAGCGCTGGGCATGTGCTTCAGCTCCACCTTTCTTGGGCGTTAGCAGTGAAGGACAGCCTCTCATCTCTACCCCTCCCTCACTACCCAAGTAGTTCAGGGGATGGAGGTGGGGTGGGATGTGGGAATAAAAATAAAGATGAGTCAAGACCAGCATCTTCAAATTAACAAACTGTAATTATTTTCCCAAAGATACATTTTTTTTCATACACATCCATCATACACTGTAACCAAAAAAAGCAGTGTACATGAAATAAGAGAAAATAAATTAAAAATCCATAGCATAGGTAAGGAGGCTCTAGTCTGGAGCACAGCTGAGTTTCCAGCAATATAAGGAGGCTCGAAAGTTTCTTTAGAAGAATGCCTGCTAGCAAGGGTTCCAGCCAGGTGGTTGGTTGGTCTGTAAGTCAGTCTTGAGTACTTGAAACAGTTCTGTGTGTGTTTGTTTTTCCATAGCGTTTAGAATAGCCATCATTGTCCTGCAATAGGCAGAGCTATTACGTCCAGGAAAAATGAGGGAGGGAACCACAGAGGCAGCGTAAGATCCAAATACAGCATTCAAAGGTAATTGGTCCAGTGGTGCCTGGGGAAGGAGGAAGGGACGACACTCCAGGGTTAGCCATCTTCCTTTGGGGGTGTGTACCATCCTGCAAAGAAACCCAAGAAACCATGAGGTGGAGGCTGAAGTCCCTATTCCCAGGCCTGATCACTGAAGACACCTCCAGGATTACAGGTGAAAGAGCCTAGGCAGGGCTTCCTAGTAGGGGGAAGAAAGGTGCATGGGAAACAGAAACTGCCCTCCTGGAGATCGTAAGGGGAGAATGATGTGCCCAACCTGAGATGATAGAAGAGTGAGATGAGCTTTCTTAAAGGGAGGTCGGAAGAGGGGAAGCACCAAGCTCACGTGTGGAACGATCACTGGTGCTTTTCTGGGAGAGGTTGTGGAGGTAGCTACCTCCAGCCCGTCTGGGAGAACAGGGGCAGGTGCTGTGTTAATGGGTGGTAAAGGCTTAGAAACCAAAATGGGAGGGGGGAGTCTTGCTATTTGGCTGGAATTGAAAACCTCAGGCCTTCCAAATGTCCAAATCTTGAGTCCTGGCTCCAGCCTCACCGTTTTTTTCGTGGATCTGCACCAAGGACTTGTAGGACTGCTGTGCTCTTGTCAGACTGTATTGAGACTGGGGAGAGGAAGCCACCAAATCAGACCAGGCCCAGCTATGGCCTTACTGTCCCTTATATTCCGCAGGCTGCCACCCAGAGTCCCAGGAGTGCTCACTCCCAACCTTGTGCTCATTAATATACTAAGCACCTTCACCTGGAGGTCCCTTTGGTGCACGATCTCACGGCCTTCCCTTTACAGCCTGTGCCCACCCCAAAATCTTAGAGGAGGCCTCCCAGGCCAAGGCCCTGCTCCTATTCCCACTGAGGATGCCCCAGGCCCACTCATCCGATGCCACCAGCCCAGAGCACTTAGCCTCCTGGCCCAAGAGAGGGCAGCCTTGCCTACTCGTGTCTGGCTCTAGCCAGTGGCAGCAGCCCCAGGCCCAGCTCCTTACTTTGTTGGCTCCAAACTGCACTCGTGCTTTTCCCTTCACCAGTGTGGCACTGATCTGCATGATCACTGACTCTATCGAGTAGGCACTGCTCCAGCCCTGGGCAACAGGGAGACACAGGCAAACCAATCAAGAGCGTTCTCAGAAACCTTACACTTGCTCTCTAGCAAGCAGCTGCACCTAGGGAAGGGCCTGTGCCTTTCACCTCCAGAACAGCCATCACCTGTTCACCTAGGTCAGTGGGTGCAGGCTCTGCTCTGGCAGAATAAAAGGGCTACATTATGCCCATCACCCAACCCAGAGGGTGTGTGTGTGTGTGTGCGTACGCACGTGTGGTAAAACTCAGCCAAACTCTGCCCACACCAGTCTGGCCAAGAGCAAGAGTCAGGCTCACCTGTTTGGTGAGAAGTTCCATGCAGATGGCACCTCCGCCCAGAACATACCTGCAGAAGAAAGGTTAGTCAGCTGTGCCTGGCAAAAGCTCCACGCCCCTTTCTCACCCTCTGAGACAGGAGCTGCCCACAGCCACTCACCCTCCGGAAAGGACTGGAGACACAACCCTGACAAACGGTGGGTCAAAGGGAAAGTTATCCTGTGAGAGAAACAAAGGCAAAGGTTAGAGAGGGGAGACCAGTGTCCACCACAAAACTGGAAGGTGGAGGAGGTGGCCTAGGTCAAGGAGGAAGGAGCAGAAGGGAAAGTCTTACTTTAAAGGAAAAGTTAAGTAGGATGAAGTCTGCGCCTTCTTTCTCTTTGAGGATCTGGAGATCGTTGTGCAAAGCGCTGTCCTGGTCAACTCTATGGAACAGTGAGTCTGGGTTCAGACTCCTGGTCCCAGCTAAGGAGCCTCATGAGGGCTCCCCCTCCCCCAGGCTATCAGCAGAGGGACACATTGCCCACACCTGCCCCTGGCACTGTCACTAACAAGCTCCTGGGACCACCCTAGAGCCCCCCACCATAGTGGCTCCACACATACTACGCCTCAATTTCCTTTCTAACCCCAGAGTCCCCACTCACTTGAGGAGTTTGACATTCCAATCATACAGACTGTCATTCACGAGTTCAACTGCATAGTTTCCTGGAAGCAGGGAAGATGGGTGTTATTAAAATGGTCCAGGCTGCAGATTCCTCTCCCAGGCTGAGGGGAAAAATTATCCAAGGCTCTAGGTTCACCCGTGAGGGACATGTAGCCAGTTTAAGTCACTGGCCTGAGCTCCATTCTGGACTGAGGTCCATGAGCACCTGTGTACCCCAAACCTCCTGGGCCCTGGCCACCATCACATCCTTCCTGTGAAAGCTCCTGTTTAGGCTCCGCTGAGGCCAACTCACCACCTTTGAAACTCTGTGATCGGTATATATCCCTGAGCTCCTTCATCAGCCGGTCAGTGGCCTGCACCGAGCCAGACACTGCCCCCTGCAAGGGAGGAAGACAGAAACAGCGCATGGTCATATGGTTGGGAAACACACACTAGACCTCAGGGGCAGTCTGGCAGCTTGCTCAAGATTTAGGCAAGGATTAGGCACACCCAATAGTCACGGCAAAGAAAGGAGCCCGCTCCCTGGACTGATACACCATGCCCTACCACCTTCTGGCCTGTACCCACCAACCCCTTGGCCCAGCCTCTTCCTAGAAGGTACGTACATTTAAGTAATCTTGCCTCTGGTTCTTTTTAATTTTCTCTAGTATGGCCAAGTTTTCTTTTCCGATGCCATCATCTTCAGATTTCTTGCCCTCAGCTGGCTCTTCCTCTTTCATTTCATAGTGATCTAGATCTTCTGTGTCCTGGGGGAGGTGTGGAATGGGAACGGGGTAGAGGAGAAAGACACCAACACAGACTGTGGAGAGGGGCTACCACCTTCCCAGTCTTATTTGGTCCACAGCTGCCAGCTCGGCAACGGGATCTATCTAGCCAAGTAAGGGCTGCTGCCCCCTTTGGTTCTGCAACAGCCCCAGCTCTGTTCCCTCCACAATCTAAAGGACAAGGCAAGTTGCCCCTCCCACTCAGCTCTCCAGCAGAACCACATAAGGACCTAGGAAAAGCAAGCAGGGACTCAGTCCTCTATTTCCCAGACGAACTCTGCTCCAACTGTTCCTAAAACTCTCCCTCGGCAGCAAAAGCTTTTAATTCCTAGAGTTTGAGTCCTGACACCATGACTCAAAGTTCATGTTTCACCAGGTAACTATTGTACACAGGCGTTCTCAGGTCTCCAGGAGAAACTTGTGTCAGAAATTTCAAGCCCTCCTGATTCAAGATACACGAAGGCACCCGACGCCAGGAGAGAAATGAGGAAGAGGGTCCAGAGAGGGAGATGGCAGAGGTCAAGAGAATCAGCCCCTATTCACCCAGCTCTAAGTGAGCAAGCAGTTCACTGTGCATGGTGGAAGAACCCACATTCAGGATTCGAACCCACTGTTAGACGCTGGAGGGATGGTGCAGAGGGCTCGCTACTGTCCAACAGGAGGAAATTTCATGTATCGCAAGTCCTTTATTTGTGTCTTAACACCCTAATAAAGCTACAGAACCTATGACATTAATCCAATGCTTGGACACATAGCAATCAGAGTGACCTCCTAACTCTAGTAGGACATGGTAATATTGACCTCCTAATTATTATATTATCAGACATCTAATGAACAGTGGGTACTGTGCTAGATGCTACACACACGAGCTTAGTTAATTCTTTCGACCACCATGCCATTATGCTATCAATACCCCCATTTTACAGAGGAACTGAGGTCTAATGAGGTTAAGTCTCATGTCCAAAGTTATACATCTCTTAGAGCTAAAATGTGAATCAAATTCTGTCTGGTTCTGAAGTTATATTCTGCAAAAGTATCTATGTTTTTAGAAAATATATCAGATAAACTGTTTAGCACTTATCAGGTAATGCATGAAGCATTTTATGTGCAATGTCTTACTTAATCTTCAAGACAACTGTATGTGATAGATATCATAATCCTGTTTTATAAATAAGGAAACTGCAGTTTAGTGGAATTAGGTAAAATTCTCTAGCTAGGATAAGCCCGGAGATCCAGGACGCCAACTCAGGTCTGACTTCAGTCATCTGAAGGTACATTGTTGCTATTTGGTGTAAAGAGATTTGCACTTAACTGTCTCCAGTGGTTGGATGTGGGTACCCTGTCTCCTCTGTTACACTGGCCATTCCTCCAGGCCAGTAAATCTGTTTTTACTCCTTCGGCATTTTTCTCTCCCAAGTTCTAGACTGGAGCTTGTCCCCTGTGGGTGCTCAATGCTGCTGACCAAAAGAGATTCCTGCCAATGCTGCCTCAGGTGGCAAGCCTACCTCAGGCATCTCTTCATCTTCATCTTCCGAAGATACATCTTCCTGTGTGCACTGCAGTGGCGAGAGGAGAGGTGGGAGATCAGCGCCCAAGTGGCTTCCTAGAATGCAACCTCTGACCTGTTCCCCTAAGCCTCCAGGCTTGGAAGCTACATGCCTGCCCATCCCGATGCCCGCCTCTCCACCGGCCACAACTGAATGGAAGCAACAGCCCAGGGAGTGACTTCACTATCAGCCTATTACTCTCCTCCTACCATACGCCAAAGAATAAAAGAAGTAAAATGTCTGTTTCTATCACCCACCCCACAAATCCCAGTTTACTTTCCCTAAGAATGCCTCCTTCATTCAACTGTCTTTAGACTGATACTGCATTCTTGGTTCTTAACAAGGGGGCCTGAAACCCCAATGACCACCAACTGCTACTGGTAAAAATCTTCCCCTTCCTCTCCAGGAGGGATGCTGCTCACAGAGTAAGTTTTGACAGGAACTATTAAGGTGAAGCTCTCAAGTGTCCCATTAGCTAGATTCCCATCTGGAGGAGAGGTCAAGAGTCATGATATGTGTATTTGGAGCAGGTAGGGGTGGAGAGAAACTACTACAGATTTGCCCCAGCCCACATGGGTACTATTTGTGGAGTAACTGCGTAAGGCCCAAAGCTCCTCAGCTGCTTACCTGCTCAGCTGGCAAGGGTTGATCCAGCATCTCCACATCTGGATGCTGAGGGAGGTTATAGAGTTTACACAGGTCGGAAATGATCCTCTTCAGATGCTGCAACAGCTGGAGGTAGGGGACCACAGTGACATCAAATACTCCTTCCCCACCCCCATCTGGACAGGTACGTGGATGAACTTTTAGCTTAGACCCCAAATTGGTACCTAGTTCTCTAAACCTTATGGACCATGTAGCCGTGGGAAAGGATTAACTGGACTGACCCTGGGACTGGTGCAGGTCTCTCTCTCTGGCTTCAGTATGCAACTCCCCTAAGAAGTTTCTCCCCAAAGTCCAACCTACTGCACCACCCACTTTCCAGATGTATCTCCCTTCCACTGGTCATCTTCAAGACATGGGTCCCACCTCAACACCCTGGTCCCTCACCAGAGTATTCCCTTTCTTTATGTCCACCAGCCTCTCCAACACAGCAGCCAGGTTAGGGTCATCAGATTCCACCGACCATATTGGGGGCACAGCAGGGTATGACTCCTAAAGAGAAAAGAGTAGGGACAGCAGTCAAGATGGGTGGCTGTGGGAAAAGCTAGCCTTTGCCTGGCCTCTGCTCCCCAAAACTTCTAGTTCCTTTGCCCTTCCCCCAGCTCAGCAGATCAGTATCTAACCAAGCAGCTTTCCAACAAATCCTAGACTGTGAGAAGAGAAAGCAGCACAGCTAAACTCTGCACTCTCTGCAAAGTGACAGAGCCTTCCTATCTAAGT
Source organism: Noctilio leporinus (assembly GCA_004026585.1). NCBI lineage: Eukaryota > Metazoa > Chordata > Mammalia > Chiroptera > Noctilionidae > Noctilio > Noctilio leporinus. The sequence goes on from PVIW01008401.1 coordinate 52,020, forward strand.
TCCAGCCTTGAAGTTCTCCCACACCCTGAACCAAGTCCTCTTCTGATTTTCAAACTCCATAATCAGCTGAGGAACAGATCACCTCATCACAATTACCACTGATGTGAAAGAAAAAAAAAAGATGACTACAGATCACTTTCGTTTTAGCTAGGAAAGGAGGGATTACAAACTAGATTGCATCTCCAGAACCTAAAAGTGAAAGGGTAGTAGGAAGAGCCTAAAAGGGAAAGGGTAGCAGGACCCCTCAGAGGCCAATTCTCCCCACCTCTCTCTTGGGAACCTGCCACCCTCTTCGTCCAGGCGTAGGCCGTAGGGCTCCACATGGCAGGCTGGAAGAAAGAAGCCTACGCTGCTAACATTCCCAGCATTCCTGAGCTATGGTGCCAAATGTAGCCTGACCAGACTCCCCCTCTGCCTAAACCAAGGGGGCCAGTTCAGGCCAAGTCTCCTTTCCGGGGGCCACAATCTGACTGAGAACCTTCTGAATTAACATCCTTTCAGAAACAAAAATAGTAGATGGCCTCTGGCAACTGGAAGGGTAGCTAGCAGGGGGCAAACCTTCCCTTAAGGAACTAGAAACTTAATTCAGGAACAAAATCAACTCCTGAGGTTTCTACACATGCCAAGGAAACCATATCCACCTTTACTGGGAGTTTTAGCTCTCCCAGGGCACTAATCCTGAATGTTGAAAGAAAAATTATTAAAGATGCTCCAGTCTTCACCTAAGTCACACCCAGTCCTGCAATCTTAACTTTTTACTTTGGTAGGAAAAAAAGGTGGTGGTGGTGGTGCGGGGGGTGGGGTGGGACAGAAGAAGAAAAAGTGGGACACAGGAGTTTTGGTGGGGCACCATTCAATCCGAGCTGAGGCTTGCCTCACCAAACCTTGACCTGGTTTAATGGAGGAAAAGGATAGAAAACAGGAACCAGGTAAATTGAATTCAAGTCCCAAAGTACTAAATAGTTCACAAGTCTGTCGTTCCCTAGATTATTCCCATTTGCAGCCTGGCTGCCTGGATCAAGTACTGTCTCCTGGCTCCTTAACCAATGCTCCAGCTGGGAGAATGCCACCACTGAAGGTAATACCAACCAGTGTAGGTCTAAACCATGCAGTATCAGCCCAGCCCGGATTACCAGAGGCCAGCTGACTGCAAGGGATATATGTATGAGGGTGAACTAGGCAGGGGACAAGTAAGGGTCTCCAGGTCCAGTATGCCAAGGGTGGAATGATGCTCCCTGGGGAGATTGGGACTTACTGCTCAGAATGGGCTAGCCCTCAGACATCACCAACCACTACTTCCAGGAAAGACAACCAACAACCCAGGACAACTGGATATCCACAGGGAACAGGAGAGGAGTGGCACATCTGCTACCATCTGGGGCAAAGGAGAGTTAGAGGTTACACCAGAATAAAAGGGAATCCAAAGGAAAGGAAGAAGAGGAGACAGGGTACTGCACACTACCACTTGGTATAATTCACAGAGCAAAGAGGGGCTCCATGAAAGATGCCTGGGCAGGGAACCCACAGGTGGCAACATCCTAAGTTAAAGGTACCACTACTAAGAAGGGGGCATCACTGAACGTGCCGAGTTCCCAGCCAAGTCCTTCCAGCTGAGGTCAGTGCAGAGGCCTGAACCTTGAGATGAGAGTGAGGAGGAGGAAAAGGGCATTCGGGGTGGCAAGGTAAAGTGGTGGAGCACCCAAAATCATGAACCTTGGGATGTGGGTGCGTTAGTGGAAAGGGGTAGTAGAGGCGCCATATGTCGGGTGTCTCTCACTATGAAGGATCAATGGTAGAGATTCTCGGTGCTAGGCAGAACCTCAAGGGGCACAAACAAATGTAACCTGGAGAAAAGGAGCGGGCCCCAAGAGGGGATTCGGCCTCCCAGGTCTTTTGAGATCAAAGAGCTTGTCGGGTGATCCTGAGTCCCTGACAAGGGCCCCCCGCCCCGATAGGCGCACGCAAAGGGGTCCTCACCGTGATGTTGCAGTGGATGCGGACGGGATCCCCAGGCACTGACCCCCGTGCGGGGAGATGCGGTCCAGGCGCGGCCCCCGCCCCGGCCCCTCCAGCCCCAGCGAGCAGGAACTCGCAGCTCAGCTCGTCCAGGCAGGCGCTCGCAATGCGGAAGCGCTCGTGGCCGCGGTGGAAGATGGACTCGAGCAGCTTCAGCTCCCGTCTCAGGCAGGGCCCCGGCCCGGGGCCCCCGCCTGGGCCGCCCCCGGCCCCCGGCGCCGCCCCCTGGCCCCCTAGCTGCTGCCCCGGCCCCGGCTGCTGCTGCCCCTGCGGCTGCGGCTGCTGCATCCTCCGCTCCGCTCCGTTCCGGGGCCGGCGGGCCGGGAGCCTCCGGCCTCCGCTCCGGACTCCGCCGCCGCCGCCGCCGCCGCCGCCGCCGCGGTCCGCACTTCCTGATCCCCCCTTCGCCAAGATGGCGCCGCCGCCACCTCCGGGACAGGGCCCCCCCTCCGCTCGCCGTACCCCCCCAGCCGCCGGAAGCCGCGCGCCCCTCCTCCTCCGCAGCCCCGCCTCTGGCCCCCGTCACGTGACCCCCACTCTGGCCTCCTTCACGTGACTTTTCCTTCTTTCCCGCCCCCTTGTTCTCGACTGCCCCTCTCTACGAGTGACACGGCGGTTTGGGCTCGCGACTTGCAGGGCCTCAGTGCGGGTTTACGTACGGCGTGCGTGCGTGCGTGCGTGCGACGGCCCTCGCCTGCTCGCCTCTCTCACATGACCGGGCGCCGCGTGCTCCCAGGGGCCGCCCGCACTAGACTGTTTCCTGCTGTGGGCCCTTTCCCCGCCCCTCCCTGTCGTGGCCAGTGTGCTGGACACTTGGTTAGCATTGGAGGGTGAGAGCTGCGGTCGCCGTGGTGCTGCCTTAATCCTGCGTCTCCACATTAGTCCTCAGCAGGGTCCCTGACCACCTGCCGTCGTGGGGGGTTGGCACGTTTTGTTGCCACACTGAATGAAGGGCGTTGTGTGACTTCATGTTACCACTTTACCTTAGTTTCCACATCTGCACAATAACTGAAAGCTAGTAATGTCTGCTCTGCCTACTCCCAAAGATGCGGCGCAAGAGACCCTGGAGCGTCATGTGACAGGCCACTGGTCAATTATGTACGAGGAGTAGTCGATAGCTGACCCTTGGCGCTTATCAGATCCATGGGGTCTGGACAAGGTTGCAGGAGGGACAGCACGGGCAGGGGTGCAAGCAGACAGGGCCGAGATTCTCTGTCCCAACCCTAAACGACTAGACACCTAGTCCCAGTGGCCTGAAGTAGGCGGCAATACCTCCCTGCTCTCGCTAGGTGGCGCTATCACAAAGGACAAAGCTGGCTGAGGCTCTCAAGATCCTAGCCTGCGTTCCTCTGCCAGGGGCTGGTGTGTTCGTGAGCCTGTGGAAGGGCCGATGGATTCTGCTGGGCGAACTCAGCGCTTGAGCCACTGACACGTTGCTAGCTTCCTCTCTTTCACATGGTCCAAAATGAGTGACCCTTTGCGGGAAGTCGACCTTGGTATTCAATGCTGGGTTACTTGTTTGTCTAATCAGTGGCAGTTGATACTGGCCACCTTTGGCTAAGTTGGGTATTTCAAGATTATTGAGATAGGCCTCCTTCAGGGAGCCTGAACAGTTAATTACATGTCACCTTTGTTTCTATATGTGCCAGTTGGTGGTATAAAAGGCTGTTGTAAGAGTTCCCATTTATTGAGCACTTCCTAAGCCAGGGTATCTTGCAAATATTTCTGTCCCCACCCGCAAACAAGGTTGCGAAGTAAGCATTTTCTGTTCCTGTTTTACAAGTGGCGGAAAGGAATGACTGCCCAGAAATACACAACTAGTAAGCAGAGTTTCTGGGTGTGTCTCCAAACTTAATGTCCTTATACTGCACTCTGCCTTCCTCTGATGCTTTGTTTTTTAAGCCTCAGCCCTAGTGTCCCTATGTCCCACATCTGGGCAGGTGGAGAAGAAAATCTGGGTGCTTCTGCCTCTGGCACCAATGGGAGGTTCAAACCGAGCAAGTTTTGTGAACGCATGAACCCTTATCTGGGACCCACCGCGCCACCACCTATTTTTGCCTGTGAGCGTTTACCTATGAAAAGCACTTAAAGCAGCTCCTGGCACATAGTAAGTGTTAGTCATCACTATTATTGTGATAGCTGTCATTGTTGGCTGTGGTCTCATCATTAGAGAAAAGGATTGAATGCCCCTCCCTCTCACACAGGTATGTATTGACAAATACTAACAACTGTCACTTCAACCCTTTGCCAGTCCAGGGAAGGGCCCAGAGTGATTCATCATCCCAACCTCCACTTTCCCCTAGATAGTAATCCCCAATATTAGATATGGTTGGTTACTCATTCACATCGTGGACAACAAATTCCTAAACAAGAAATTCTTGGAAACAAGGACATAATGTCACATCAATGCCTCAGTGAAATTTTTCCTAATTTGCCCATGAAATGTTCATCACAAACACTGCCTCCAATGGGGTTCTATGGCCCGATCCCATTAAAGCATTTGTCATACTGTACTGGAGTCCTTATGTACTTGTCTCTTATTCCCACCAACCGGTGAGCTTCTTCTTCTTCTATTTTTTTAAATATTTTATTTATTATTTTTAGAGAGAAAGGAAGGGATAAAGGGAGAGAGGCAGAGAGAGAGAGAGAGAGAGAGAGAGAGAGAGATCAATATATGGTTGCCTATCACCTGCCTCCAGCTACAGACCTGGCTGGAGACCTGGCTTGCAACCTGGTTATGGTGCCCTGGGAATCAAACCAGCGACCTTTGGGTTCGCAGGCCTGCTCCTTATCCACTGTGCTACCAGCCAGGGCTATGGGTGAGCTTCTTATGAATAGGAACTGTGCTGGCTCGTTTCCGTATACCTTTCTTTCTTTTTTTTTTTTTTCACTCTAAAGTGGCCTTCCAAAGCACAACACTCTGTGTTTATCCTTTTCCTGAATTTCAGGTAGCCTTATTTTTCCAGACTCTGCTCAGCCCGGGCTTATGCACCCTGTGAAAAGCGAAAATGAGGTTGGTTCTCCCACACAGCCAGAAGATACTGTAGTCATTTCTTGAGGCTTTTCTTTTATTTATAGTATTTTAATCATTGTCCGGGTATCTATAGGACTTAAAGTCTATGCATCATCCACAAGAACCTAGTATAAAGGAACCATGGACATGGACAACAGGTGGGATTGACTTTGGGGGGAAAGGGTGGGTGGGGAGGGGGACAGAGGGGAGAAAAAAAGGGATGGATGTAATACAACAACAATAAAATTAAAAGAAAAAAAATACTAAAAAAAAAAAAAGTCTATGCATCATCCATATTTTTATTCCTTAGATGTCTTATCACAGTGTATAATTCATGATGGGAAGCTAATTAATGAATAAATGAGCCCAAGATGTCTGATGTCTGGAAACTTCCCTCTGCCAAAAACATGTTTTTGGAAGATCCTGAATTCCATATTTTATAGAGGACTTTAATTCGAATAAATCAAGGTGATGAGATAGTCCCCCAATGTTTCACACACTTCATTGAAGAAACTCTAAAGTTAGGGTCACTGGGATGAGGTCTGTCTCTTCCCCTCTGCTGATCTGTTCAATATCTCAGCTCTCTGGTTTTGGGAGCCCTCTGGTAGAAACCTAGTGTGGAGTCATATCTGGTGTTCTGAAATATGAAGGGCAGGGTATTAGAAATGGAATGGATGTGGTGAATATAGTCATTTAATGAATCTTGGGTGCTAGGGAAACAGAAGTGAATAAAATAAAAATCATGCCCTGATGCAGCATACATTCTGCTGGGAAAAACGGATGTGTAAAGGTGGCATCTACAAAGCCACAAAGCCAAACTGACTCCCTAGATGTGAGAGAAAATGAGGGAGTATTTACTGAGCACCTACTACATGTGTGGCACTGGGATGCAGTATTAAATGAGACAGAACCAGTCCTCACTTTGTACTGTGTGTTCAGCCTTGTAGAAAGACAGTTCATGAACTGTTACTCATTCAGTCATTTAATGGAAGTTATGGTAGATGCCTCAAAGAAGACCAAGACTGGCAACATGTCCCTGAACATGTGACATGCTAAATCCTGAAGGATATGTGCAATTACCTATGAGGGGAGGAAGGGCTGGACACTGATACAGGCAGAAGGAACAGCATACACAAAAGTTTTGAGGTAGGATCATAGCAACTTGGAGGAATGGAAGGAAGGCCTGGCCTGTGTCTAAATCTTGGCAGACATTAAGAACTATGTTTGGGAACTTGGGCTTTATTTTAAGATCAAGGAAGAATGAAAGATCTCTAGAATTTTGAGAAGCTCAGAAAGCCTGGGCAACTAACAGTAGCAGCACTAACAGAGAATGAGAGAGACATCTCAAAGGAGAGCTAAGTTTTATGGGGAAAGTGGATCTTTGGATTATGAATATGCTGAGTGTGTGGAGGGAGAGAGCATGTGGGGCATTCCCTTGGAGACTTCAGTGGGGTGTGAGTTCTGAGCTCCAGAGAGAGGCAGAGTTATAGGTATTAATTAGAGAGTCAGCCACAGCTGTGCCTTGAATTAGACCGTAAAGGGGCAGCACAGAGGACTGGAAAGAGCATGAACTAGACAGTAAGACAGAACTGGGTTTGGATTTGACTTCCTCTGCTTTGCTAGCGGTGTGACCTTGGACTAGTTATTTAACTTCTGTGAAAATCAGTTTCCTTATCTGTAAAATGGGCACAATGCTCTTCTGCCTTGCAGGGTGGATCATTGTGACAGTTTAGAAGAAATGAGATATGTAAAATGATTAAAACTGATTGGTACATAGTACATTGCTCAGCAAATGCTAAATACTGCTATTGCTATGATTAGTGTTACTACTATGAAGTCAAGAGGTCCTCACCATTTAGTAAACATTTATGGGGCTTTGCCATGTGTCAGACACTGGTCTAGGTATGAACATACAGCAGTAAACAGACAAGATCCCTGGTCTTACAGTGCTTATTTTCTAGTGCAGAGTCCGATAATACAAAAATGAATGACCAGGAGAATGACTGGTTAGCACATGCAAGGAATTAGAGTAGGGTCCTATGAGAGAGAATGACTCAGGGTCACTTTAAGTCCAGTAGTCAGGGAAGGTCTCCCTCAGGAGGTGGAGTTCAAACTGAGATTGAGATTGGAAGAAGAGAAGGCAGGCCTGGCAGGGTTGGGGGAGACTATTCCATCAAGGAGAGCAACAACCTTGGAGACCCTGTGTGAGAACAAAGGTGACATGGTCTACAAGTAGGAATCTAATGATGTATTGGCAGAAAGTGTGGGCTTTGACTGCCCACCCCCAGCTCTGCCAGCTGTTAATGGTGTGACTTAGCCAGTATGTACCCCAATTTTCACATCTGTACCATGGAGAGCATAGTAGTACCTACCCCTAAGGCTGGTAGGAGGATTAAGGGAGATAACATAAGTGCTTAGAATGGTGCACATAGTAAAAGCTTGGTTTTTCAAAAATAGAGACCAGCTTGGCATACCTTGAGTCTAATGAAAGGACAGAAAGGGGGCTAGTTGATGAGTTGATGAGTGAAAAAAGCAAGGGCTGAATGATAGAGACCACAGTAAGTCACTTGGGTTTTATTCAAAGTACAGTGGGAAACCATTGAAAGATTTTCAGTGCTGAGTGGTATGATCTGATTTTCAATTTTTAAAGATCATTCTGGCTGGTGTATGTATAAAAGGGTTGAACATATTTATTATTATGTTACTGGAATGAGCAGAAGCTCACTTGAGGTAGAGTGAGCATCCTTCTCCTTTGACTTGCTCCCAGAAGCCAGCACTCTGTCGCCGACTCAAAAATGTCCCAAGCAGCTGTGTTTTGCCAGGCACTACAGTGGGCACTACTAGCAAGATACAGTCCCTGTGGGTAGTGCTTGGCTTCATTCCTGTCACAGAGGGGTTCCTTACTTGACAGCTGCTATTCATCTTATCATTTTTGTTGCATTTCTTACTCCTGCCCTTAGGAAGGCATGGAAATGGATGGACTGGGGCCAGATATAATCAACTGTAATACAATGTGGCCAACACAATACTAGGGACCAACAAAGTTAAGTGCCTTGGGAATCAGGATTAACTCCCAAGAAAGAATGTGACAGAAATTCCTTAGGTGAAAATGGAGAGACATTTTGAAAGAACTGGGCCTTAAAGTAGGAGGAAGTTGGGAAGAAAGGCCTTAAGGAGAAGGAGGAATGAATGACTCAGGAGAAAAGAGGAAGATGAGAGTATAGGTAAGACTGTAGAGATGTTGGTCATTGGTGCTTTAGCCTAAGGCCCCAGGAGAACCCTGATAGTGTTAATTAATCCTTCCAGAGGTTTTAAAGACACTTTAAAACCTTTAACCCATTAATTTCATTTGGAAATTACATTAAAGATCTGTGCCAAAATGTACCCACAGTGGAATACTACGTGACTGTTTAAAAAGTCATCAAAGCCCTGGCTGGTAGCGCAGTGGATAAGGCGCCGGCCTGCAAATCCAAAAGTCGCAGGTTCGATTCCCCAGCCAGGGCACATAACACGGTTGCAAACCAGGCCTCCAGTCAGATCTGTGGCTGGAGGCAGGTGAAAAGCAACCATACATTGATGTCTCTCTCCCTTCCCCTCTTTCTAGAAATGATGAAATAAAATCTTAAAAAAAAAAAAAAAAAAAGATTAAAAAAAAAAGTCATCAAAATCATCAAAGAATACTTATTGGTATGAAGAGATGTTTGAGAAATAGTAAATGAAAAATGAACGTTACAAAGCTACATTATAGTGTACTCCCTTAAAAATTAAAATGTACATGATTTAGTTATGCACTCAGCATATATTTGTACGCCAAAAACATAAACAAGAATGTTCATAGAAATAGATATTTTAAAGATTTTATTTATTTATTTATTTAAAAATATTTTTATTTATTATTTTTAGAGAGTGGGGAAGGGATAGAGGCAGAGAGGGAGAGAGAGACATCAGTGTATGGTTGCCTTTCACCTGCCTCCAGCCACGGACCTGGCTGGAGACCTGGCTTGCAACCTGGTTAAGTGCCCTGGCTGGGAATTGAACCAGTGACCTTTGGGCTCACAAGCCATTCATAGAAATATTTTAAAGTATATTTTATTAATTATGCTACTACAGTTGTCCCATATTTTTCCCTTTTGTCCCCCTCTACCCTGTACCTCCTGTTCCTCCAGCGATCTCCCCCACACACTTAGTTCAGGTCCTTGGGTTGTGCAAGTTCTTTGGCTTCTTCACTAACTTTGCTATTCTTAATGTCCCCCTATCTATTTTGTACCTACCAGTTATGCTTCTTGATCCCTGCACCTTTTCCCCCATTCTCCTCCTTCCCCCTCCCCACTGATAACCCACCCCAATATGATCTCCATATCTATGATTCTGTTCCTGTTACAGTTGTTTGCTTCGTTTGTTTTTTTTTTAAATGTTTTTTTTTTAATATTTTATTTTCATTATTTTTAGAAAGAGGGGAAGGGAGAGAGGCAGAGAGGGAGAGAGACATCAATGTATGGTTGCTTTTCACCTGCCTCCAGCCACAGACCTGACTGGAGACCTGGTTTGCAACCTTGTTATGTGCCCTGACTGGGAATCGAACCTGCGACCTTTGGGTTCGCAGGCCGGCGCCT